>CAIGRB010094349.1:0-31758 GCA_903798255.1 Fraxinus quadrangulata | reverse complement strand
TATACATATTCAAGTTGTACTCATAGAATAAATCTGAAAATGAGTATTAAATAATCAAAATTTAATGAAGGTTTAAGTTCATTTAATGTTACAACCTAAAACAATACTTCATTTGAGGGTGAAAATGTAGAGTTAATTTCATAAAAAATTCAATTAGGTCATTAAACTTTATATCTCAATTGGGTCATTGAACTTAAATTTAATTTCAAATTTCTTCACTTTTCCCTACCGAGACGAAAACCAAAGGTGAGTCTTGTAGGTGGACGTATTGAACTGAAATAAGATGGAGAGCATCTGCCTATTTTCGTGAGATTGGAATAAAAAAGGTGTTGTGGCCTCCCAGATTTCATAATCTATCATCCCTAAAATGGACATAAATTGCTTTATTGGAGCCAGATGTTGCACGTAATTGGCACCCCTAAAAATGAAAATTGTAAAATAAGAATTATGACAATATATTTGTATTAAACGGTTAAAATATGTATTTAAAAAAAAAATCATTTAAACACTTTTATGGCGTGGTTCAAGATATGTACAAAGATTACATGAAAGATCCATTGTTGTCAGTATGTCAATTAAGAAATTTTCATCAATTTGGGAACCCACAGGTGCCAAAGTGGATGTATTTGAAATCAAAATGGAAATTCAGCGACTCGATTGAGATTATTAAAGTTCAGTGAACCACTTGAGATTTTGCTGGAGTCTAGTGATAATATATGAAATTTACCCAAAATGTCGAATATGTGCTCAGAAAAGCTACACATCCTCTACACATTGAGACGAACTTAGGTTTGTAATGAAATAAAATTCACGTTTGACTCCATCTTTTAAAATATAATTTTACTCAAATTAATTTTCAATCATACACTTCATGAGACATACGACTTTTCGGTCACATATTTCATTTTTTTTTTATCAAAATTTACTGAAAATCAATTTCTGACTAAACCAAACATGGGCTAAGCTATTTGTACCTATTAAATTTATCTTTTGAGATAGAACAAACATCTATCAAGAATTTACTACATATGTATCATTCGATCACGACGTATGTTATGTACTATTTCTGCTGTTGCAAGCTTTTCTCTATGAGTATGTGAATTTAAATCCATGTACTAGAACCACGTGATGGGCCTATAATCTTTTGTACTCTTTATGGAGTCTCTTCGCTGGATACGGCATTTCATTGCCATTTTCTCCCTTACAATGGGCCAATGGCACTTCAATTTTCTGTGGGACTGAGATTTTGGTCAAGAAAATAAGACAAATGGTGCAATCAGCATTTAATTGCCTATACCATTTCGAAATCACATAAAAGGACAGAAAAAAAATCCCCCCCAAAAAATAGAAGATTGAAGGTTTATTGTACTCTATGTAAATTCACGTTTGAGTGAAGCTGTCTGGTAGCACTGTTTGCATTTTTGATCTTGATTTTTTCAGCTTCGTGTTTAGGGAAGAATGATTTTGGGTCTACTTGATGTAGATTTCTGAGAATAGATTTTTGCGAAAAGTAATTATTTCGCAAAATACATAGTTAAGAAGTATGGAAAAGTTACGATTATATGGAAAAAAATTATTTTATTGAGAAAATATATTGTTGAAAATTAGTTTTAGAAAATCTGTGCCAAACATGAGGTTAGCTTTTGAAATATGCTTTGCATAGATTTGAAGATGTTTTCTCAAAAGAACAGTTTAAAAGAAAGACATTTAGCTCCTGTTTGAGCCACATTAAAATTCTCATTCTCATTCTTCTACTCATTTTCAATCACATATTCTTCAATAAAATAATATTTTTCATCACATCAATAACGCTTCATTCTTTTTCAACTGCACATTCTCCATCAATCTACTATTTCAAAATACATTCTTTCAAAATAATGTGATTCAAACATACCCTTATATTAAAGTTAATACGATCTGGTAAAGATGTAGTTGTCCGATGTGCTAAACAAGCCTTGAACAACTTAATGCAAATTCTTGTCTATGGTTCAAAAACAGTTTTCAAATGAATGAAAAAAACAGTTTTCAAATGAATGAAAAAAAATGTTTGTCAACATACGTGATTGTCAACCCAAGTTGTCAATCAAATTGTATAAGTAGCATGATTGAGCTTACCAGTTGCAATGTATACATTCTTTCTTATTGTTTTTTAGCCTATGGTTTAGGGAAGGATGATCTAGGCTGTTGAGATGTTTTGCATAGGTTTGAAAGAGGTTTGTTTGTTTATAAGATTGACGCCATCTCAATACAATGTATTAAAAGATGGATAATTGGACGTGCTGACGATCTAATTGTTCTAATTACTTGAACGGAGTGGACTTTTCTANTATGTATATCATGATGACAGTAAATTAATCTTATTGTTAAATTACTTATTTTTTGTGTATTGTGCATAAAATCTTATGTTCACCCAAGCATAGAAAGATCTTTCAAGAAAAGTGCTTGGCTGTGGACAGTTGCAGCTATGAAAATTTGATTTCCAAGAAGTGATAGATCATTTGAAGCTGCCAATCGAACCACATGCAACTCTCTATTAGATTGAATGAATTAAGAAGGATCCGTCTATTCAAGTGACTCGAATTTGTAATATACCTTTGTCAATTGGGACTTATTATAAATTAAAAATTATTAGTGATGTTGTTGAGATGGATAGATGTCATATTCTATTAGACGGTCGGTGTTAGATTGATGTGGATGTCATACGTAAGGGTATAAAAAATGCTTATAAGTATAATGATAAAAAGATTACAGTTGCACCAATATAGAGGACATAGAAAACTTCCAAAGTGTTGGGGACCTGGAGTGAAATTCACATAAAATATTATTATTAGCTTTTAAGTATGAATAATCATGAGTCTTAGAAAATGTGTGAATAATAAATGAATAATAATTATGAATGTGCTATTAAAATTAATGATTAAATTTAAATAAAAATTATAAGTTAATAATAAGTTTAGTCAAATATAAGCTATATGTAAAGAATAATGCTATCTAGCATTATTTGTACATAAGATTAGTTTAGGCGTCGTTAAATGATATACTCAATGAAAAGTAAAAATTAAATGATTCATTTAATTATGGCTCTCATTTATCGTCACATTAGTACCATCTAAACTGATGTTTTAATACTAATTGTGCTAAATAATATTACTCATATGTAAATATTGCAAACAACTATATAGATGCTATGTTGTAAAGTTGTCTGAGTGCATTTAAAAGGGGTACTATTAAGCCTATGTTTAATTCCATTTAAAACAATTTTTTTAAATTCACATACTCATTTTCAATCACATTTACACAATAAAATATTTTGCATATAAGTCCAAAAATTTTTAACCACACATTTAATTATACCTCTAATTTAACGTCACATTAGTACCATTTAAATTGATGTTTTAATACCAATAATGCTAAATAATATTACTCATATGTAAATAGTGTAAACAACTATAGATGATATGTTGTAAAGTTGTCTTAGTGCATTTAAAAGTGGTACTCTTAAGCCTCTGTTTGATTTCATTTAAAACAAAACTCTTTAATTTTCATACTCATTTTCAATAACATTTATACAATAAAATATTTTGCATGTTGTCCAAAATATTTTCCTACTTTTTAATCATGCATTCTCCAAAAAATTACTATTCAAAACTTGATTTTTTTAAAAATAATAACCATCAAACAATGGTTAAATAATTAATGATAGCGATTACTTTTATAAGTGATGATTTCAAAATATCTAGGTTCGATAATTAATGAAATAAAGCAGTGCAAAAGAAATTCCGTGTCATTAATGTTAAAAGGCAAGTATTGCAGGATAGTGATTAAACATTGCCAATTTTATGATTTTTGGGTGTTGGGTTTAGGGTTGGACAAAACTTTCGAATAGAATCGAATCGAACTGAACGATTTTTCATAAGTTAAATACTCGAACGGGTATTTGAATCGAGAACCGATGAGTTTGGTTTGGTTCTCGGTTCTATACCAAGAACTCGGTTCTAGACCCAGAACCGAAGAATTAGATTTAAATAATTTTTTTAATTTTTTATCTTGAATTAATTAAATTATTTTAATTTTTTCTAAACAAATTAGCAAATTAATTAAATAAACCAGCAAATACTTAAAAATATTTTATTTTTATAACTTTTAGTTGAACAATTTTTAGTTTATTTGTATTTGTTAATTGCGCCTTTTCAATTATACTTGTACAGTTTCTTACTAAGACAAGTCAAGTAATTGATGATTAAATCAAATATTTGGTAAGTATTACTAACACTTAAAAATATTATATTTTTATAAATTTTAATATATATTTCATTTTCTTTATGTAGACTGCTTGAAACAAATGAATTATTGATAAGGATCATCGATATTTTAATATTAGTATCTACTTTTTGGTATTTGTATACATTGAATTAATTTTATTGGACAATTTGTTGTTTATATATTTTTAAATTGAGTTACATTAATTTGTAAAAGTTACGAATGAACATGTTATTAGTTGTATTTGTATAATGTTGCTGTAAATGTTAAAAAAATTTAATTATGGTACATAACCAAACCGAACGGAACGGAACCCGAACGGTTTTATAATTATATTTGGACCCGACGGTTCCATATATTAAATACCCGAAAAATTTTGGGTCGATTTGGTTCTGAAGAAAATCGAATCGAATCGACCCATGTCTAGCCCTAGTTGGGCTACTAAATGACATGATGACCCTGTTAAATAGAAATTACAATCTACAATTTTAAGAATAATTGTAGTAGCAGTACCAAACATTTCAATAAGTAGTAGACTTTATCCAAATCTTTCATTTGTGTCACCCATGATACCAAACCTTTCAAAATGTCGCATCTGAAGTCCAAATTGATGATTTTTGTTAGTTTGACCATTAGTTGACAAAATAATTGATATTGACAATAATTTTGACTGATTTTAAAAAGTAAAAATTGTATTTTTACATTTTTTATAATTAAAATTAAAAATCAATTAACACATTCTTCTTCACCCACTCCCACTCCCACACCAAATCTGAAAATCTGGGAAATCAAAAGTCAGAAAGCCAACAGTTTGTCAAAGTTAATTATTTTGTCAATTAATGGTCAAACTAACAAAAACCATCCATTTGGACTTCAATTGCGACATTTTGAAATATTTAGTATCGTGGGTGGCACAAATGAAAGATTTGAACAAAGTCTGCTACTTAATGAAATATTTGGTACCGCTGCTACAATTATTCCAATTTTTTTTCATAGTCAAAGTCAATAATTAGCCCCTGTTTGATAATCAATTATGGATGGCAACTCCCCCACCCCGCCCCGTTACCCGTTTAGGAAGGCGGGCGGGGCCCGAATTACTATTCCCGTTTAATTTTTTTTTTTTTTTTAAGTTTTTGATAATTTATTTTTATTGCCCCCATTCTTTAGATTTAAACAAATAATTTTAGTTGTCATTTTATATTAGAACTAATGAAATTTTCAATTTAAAATATTGAATTCTAAAAAAAAAAAAAATTTAAACGGGACGGCGCCCCGATACCTGACTAAGCAGGTTATTTCCGCGGGTATCGAGTTTGTCGGATTTTTTTGCCATCACAGTGAAATGTTGTTCATTTTCCCAATTTTCACATCTCTAGTCCTCAAGTTTTATACCACATCATTTTTTTCTCCAATCTGCTATAAAAACGATGTTGGACTTTGAACAGTTAGATATTTATTTCTGCATTTTTTTTNTCAAAACTCTTTAATTCTCATACTTATTTTTAATCATATATTTACACAATAAAATATTTTGCACATAAACTCAAAATATTTCAATACTTTTTAACTATACATTCTTTAAAATATTACTATTCAAAACTCAATTTTCTAAAAATAATGGCAATCAAACAAGGACTTAATATTATTAAATATTTTATTGGATCCACAACTTTCCAACCACACATTTATAAACTTTTATTAAAATATATTAAAAATCTAATTTTAATTTCCACTAAATAGGAGCAATGTTTATAAGACGATTGTAAAGAAAATGACGAAACAAAAAAAAAGTGTATGTTTGTTTTAAAATGAATAAGAAAAAAAAAAAAGAAGGTAAAATGGGAATGTACACTAGTAAATGGTGGTGTTACCAATTGAAAATAAATTAAGGCATGACTTGCGTGTTTGAAAAATGTTTCGACTTAAAGAGTCGTGATCATAAAATTGAGTAATTTCGAGAGAACAAATTAGAAGACAAAAATTAATATGATTTGTTGTAGTTATTATCGATTAGATTGATTTAAATCTTCTAATAGATTTAAAAATAAACAAATTAAAATCAATATGTAGCCGTCTCCAAATATATTAAAAATGTGGTTTAGTTTGTTCATGTAGCATATTGGTGTTGTGACGAGTACTCGTAAAACTGAAGTTTGAACTGAAAATCTTAGAAAAAAGTGCCAAATCAAATCAGCGCTATTTATGTAACTTTTCTTTATTCAAATTGGGACTGCGGAACCAAATTGAGAGGGCCCGGTCCAAATCTTCATCTGGGATGTCTTTGCACAGTCTCTGTAGTTACATATTTATGAAAAAATTAGCAAGAACTGGAAAATTAGAGAAATTACAAAGGCAAAGCAATGGTGCTAACGAATTTTAATGGAGCAGGCGTAGGTTTTGGTAAGTTTTTCTTCTGGAAATCAACAAATTCGTTAGTATTCCACAAAATTTTAATGTATTTTGGTTTGTATTTTTCCGAGTTTTTGCGTTTTTTTTGGCTATTTTTTTTAACGTTATGGAATTTTTTTATAGGTTTCGGCGTTGGTTGTGGTTTTGGTGTTGGATGGGGCTTCGGAGGTCAGTTTCTTTAATTTTCTATATTATCCTTAGAAAATTATATGATTATAATTTTTATTTATTTATTTTTTTGCTGAAGTTTAATTGGAGTCTTAAAGCTGTGGAATTTGATTACTTCTTAGCTTACATATCCTTTGAGAGTTTGATTTCTTGTAATATTATTTGATGTTTGATCGAATTGTAGTGAGGATACTTAAGGATGAAAATGTCATCCATGTATTTCTCAAATTAGTGAAGCCCACGACAGCCAAGAATAGTTGCAAGCATGTAACATATCTGTTTAATTTCAACGGTTCCTTGTGAAAAAAGATAATTCAAATTAAGCTCGTATTTGGTTTAGTTGGATTGAGTTCTTGATGGTCATTCCACTTTTGGGGAATTATTGGACTACTTAAACTGGAAATAACAAGGTCTTTGGGTATGTATATTTAATTCCTTGGATCATTTGGGTTTGAAGGCCTTTTAGGTGCAGAAAGTTTTGCCAATGTTTGATCAACCTAAATTATTGCCTACATCAAATAACATTAACTGAAACATAATTACATCTATTGTGCCCTAAGCTCAACATGAGGAAAGTCATTTTCACTCTGGACTTGTCAACCTGACTTGCCTAAGAAGAGAACTGGCCATTTTTTAGCAATTGGAGCAAAGGGTTGCTGCTCTCTTTAATAGGCCTATCGAGCCTGAGTTTGTACTATAATGAGAAAGAGGTGTACGAGACCCGGCATATGATCTTTATTGTATGATTAAGAGGATGTTTGGGTGTGCTCAAGAAAAGTGAGTTTCTTTTTAGTTGATTTGTGAGAACTTAAATGATAAGAATGAATGTGTTTGCTGCTTTTTTAACTCACATTTAGAAATTGAGACTCGTGTGTCATGCCCCCTTTTTTGGGGAGAGAAAAAATGGCCACTTTTTGAGGAAATTAATAAAATGGCCATTGTTTGACGTAGAACACAATTGAACAAGAACGAGTCTCGAGAAAGAAAGATGGAAACGAAAGTGGATAGAATGTAGAGAAAATTTAGAGGGAGAAAGTGTGAATTTATTCTGTAATCAAGTGTAACTATTATAATGCATAAGCTCACTTTATATATGGTTTAAATTAATTTGATTTTAGTAGGAAATAACTAATAAAATACTAGAAAATTTAATGAATAAACGCTAATAACTTGTCTTTAAATAAGAATCTAAACATGAAATGTATTTATATAATATATCAAATAGGATCTCCATCATTTCTCTCGATTGAATGAACTCGACTCTTACAAGATAGGCTACTACTTCATCGTCTAAGGATGCCGATTTTTTATCCTCATCAAGTATCATTACTGAACTTATGGCAACATACGATGTAAATCATACGAAGGGCCAATCTTTCCTATTGACCAAATACATATAGGAAACTCCATAAAGCAGCATATGGTGCAATTCATCCACAAAAACATCAACTGAATCCACATAATGAGAAGCACAATGGACTAGAGCAGTAGATGGACCTGTAGAAACAAAGGATTGCAACATTGGTGGCTTGTTTGTAAATATTTTAAATGTTCAAAGTTGAATAAAGGTATCTTTTATAGTTGTCTTACGAAAATCTGCATGAGTCAAAACTACTCCTTTTCTAGTCTCATCAATGATCACAATTGACTTGGGTGACATTTTAACATCTGAGTTATCTTCTTCAAAACTTATCTCTTCATTAACATCTTTAGTTTCTTGGGTTAATAGAGCCTGAATTGGGAAGGCATTAGCTCACGTCCCCTGCAACGGACCTGTCTCCATAATTTGATGTTGCCATTTCGATCAACTAGCATTAATCCCTTTACACACAAGAGACACTACTGCATTACAACCGTCCAAACTAACCCCCAAAAGATTTTACAATTTTCGTCAAATAAGGTTTTGAACTTGATTGCGCACTTTTGAAATAGTCTATCTGCTGAATTCATTGCAACAAGAACCTCATTTTTCTTGCTCGCGCTAACCAAAAGGAGAGCAAGCCATTCTGGAGAGAAATTGTTGCTTTCTTTTAATATGAGAGTCATAATTGCCTCCATGGATGTGAATATATCTCTGAATGATAATCTCTTGGGACTGTAAGAAATGTTAGAACATGTCAATTATCATTTGTTCACATTCTAGATCCAATATGATGACACAATACTTCACACTAACCATAGTTTCATGTATAATGGCTGCCTTAGCACACAATCTGGATTTGCCAGAGAAAAATGCGAATGATGATACTACTATTGAAAGATATCGTGCATTTTCTCATCAACATTTGGGGCATCAGATGCAGTAATTCGGGTTTTTTCACTTATGTAGGAAGCAACTGCCATTTTTATAGAAACATTTGCATACTTTAATAGTTCACCTGTGACCAATGTCTTCATTAGTGAGATAGAGCTGTGAGCATGCATACAAAAGATGAGAGAAAATTCCCTAGGATAATGGGTTTTTGGTGCTGGGTATTGGTTAAGGATTTGATGTTGACATGGGCTAGTTGATGAATTGGTGTTTTAATGTGAGTGATGGGTTGGGATAGTAAAGATTTGGGTTGAGCGGTGTTTAGGCCAGTATGTATGTAGGTTGGGTTTATATGGCTGGAGAGGATTTGGGCCCAGGTATTGGATTTGCGTATGGGCTGATATTTGATTGAATCTGTAAGTGGTTAGGGTTATATAGGCGTTGGCCAACGTGCTTGATTTATGGGGAAAAATTCACAACTCAGTTATTAACTATGGTTAATTCAAATTACAGGTTTAAATTTTCAAAATTCAAAACTCAGGTGATAAATAAATAATTAAAAATATTTTATTAATTAAATATATTAAGGTTACAATTATACAATTAATGGTCACATGTACGTACTTATGTGTCATGACTTATTTATTAGTCACGAATTATTAAATTAATTGGTCATAGATTATTTCTTGGTGACAAATCAAAAAATTTGTAGGTCACAAATTATTTTTCGGTCATAGATAAAGAATTTCATTGGTCACAATTTGTTCATCGATTACAAATAAAAAAATAATAGGTTACAATTTATTTATCGGTCACAAATCATAAATTTTATATGTCACAATTTATTTTACGATCACAAATTATCAAATTAATTGATCACAAATTATCGAATTAGTTGGTCACAAGTTATTTTTCAATTACAAATCATCGAATTATTTGGCTCAAATTTTAAAAAGGCGAAACTAAGTATTGATGCGGTTTTTCTTTATGAGACGAGGCGTAAGCCTCACAAAAAATAAAAAATATAAGTAAAAGAATTATAAAATAATATAAAAATACAAAAAATCAAAGTTGGAGCATATAGTAAATATGATATATAGCCATTAGCATATANAAAAAAAAGCATTACAAAAGTTAGCTTCGAGAGAAATGTAAATTGAACATGGTTATGGCACTGCGGGAATAAGACAGATTTATTGGACGCAAGAAAAGTGACAATAGAAGAAGCACATGTACGTGCACAGGAGAATGGCCTTTTCTTTATGGCAGTGTAGGTTCTAATATCTCTTTTTTCCCTATTTTCTTTTGTCCTTTTTTGAATATATATAAATCAAAACATTAGATAGCCAATCATTTTCGTTATAACATTTATAATTTCCAGATGTGTATATGAGGCAACTAACTGCATGCAAGATTGACTGAAACCTAAGAAGGAAAAAAAATAAAAAAAGAGGAAAAACATACTTGATGAAACCAGGTGAGGCCATACTAGAAGATGAAGACGATACTCTTCTTTAATTCTGACTTTTGAGTTTTGTTGAATCTGTTGTGTTCTTACATTATCAATTTCTAGGGTTGCTGTTCTGTATGACTGTATCGTTCAGTTTTATATGTATTTTGTTGTTTTGTTTGGGCTCAAAATGCCTTTTTATATGGTTATTTTCTTTTTTAAGAAGACCCTTTCTAATTTGTGTTAATAAAGTTGAAAAATTAAATTTTAAGGGAAGCGCATACCTCATGCTCCATGACGCGTGTGCCTCAGATTTGGAGGCCCTCAAAAATACCGCCTCGAGGCACTCGTGAGGCGGGCCTCAAGGCGCGCCTCACTACGCCTTTTTAAACCATGATGGTCACAACTTACTAAATTCTCGTCACGATTTTAAATTTTGGCACATTATTTTATATCACGAATTAACCAATAGTCATAACACCTGAATAATGATCACACTCTTCCTCCCCACTCCACCCCTTTCGCCTTCGCCGTCACCTCTATCACCACCACACAAAGTCACCATCATCGCCCGCAGCTCCACCACCACCACACACTTCATCGTTGCCACCTTACAATTCCAAAACCACTACTCCCACAACCACAAAACCACCACACAACACCTACTGCACATCACCACCAAACCATACACAGCACCCACTATACACTATCGCACATCACCGCCGCACACCACTACCGCACCTAACCCAACCACCGCACGCAGCACCACGCCCAACCACAACTACACCCAACCATCGCGCATAGCTCCACCGAACCCAACCACTACAACACAGCACCATTGCATCAAACCACTGCACACAGTACCGCATCATGCAGAGCTTTTCGTTCCCTCCACCGCACTGCACTGCACCGTATCACAGACCTTCACCACCACCGCAATCGCAAAACCAACAGACTATCACCACTACCACCACACCACAGAACAACAATTGAATCGTCTAGCACCGCACTACTAAAAAATCTAAAAAAAGAAGAAGAACGGATCCACATCGTGCGCAGCGGCAATAAACTACCACACACGAAGGAAAGCCACTGCCGAAGTGAGTGCCGTGATGAGTAGCCATAGTGGGTTCGCCACGTGAAATGAAGCAGTCGAGAATGTTTTTCAAAATGAATTATTGTGGGGTGGGTAAAGTGAATGTTATATAACTAAGTTATTGTGGCTTATATGTGTATTGGGCTTGTGCTTGATGTGGCTAATGGGTTTGTGGCCTGGAGATACTAAGTTACTTGGCCTGGAGATATTGAGTTGCAGTAACATGGTTCTCTGACTTATTTGTAACCTCATGGCAACGATGAAATTTTGAACCGATTTTCTTCTTTGTTGAAGAAAAGATTGGGGCTGAACTCCTTTGTTGGTGCTAATTTTGCTGCAGAGAATTCTTTAATTATTCTTGAAAGATTGCTGTAATATTTTTTTTTTTTTATTAACTTTGAAGCCTGTTAAAACTTCATGAAACTTGTTTGGTCAAAGGAAAACGACTTACTCTGATACCAAATTGACATAGAACATAATCAAACGATAATGGGATTGAGAAAGAGGGAGAAAAAGAGAAGAAATAGAAGAGAATATAGAGAGAATTCAAATGGAGAAAGTGTATATTAATTCAATAATCAAATCTAACTATTACAATACTTAAACCATGTTTATATAAAGTTTAAACTAATCTAATTTAAGTAGGTAACAACTAATAAAATACTAGAAAATCTATCAAATAAACCCCAATAACTTTTCATAAAATAAGAATCTAAACATGAAAATATTTGTATAATATATCTAATAGGATCTTCATCACAAATGTCAATTATACTCTTTTTATTTAAAAAAATAAATAAAAAAAATCTTACATGTCGGTGATTGCATAAATTTTTGGGGTAAACCTCGAAAGCTTTTAGGAAAAGATTAATTTTTGCTAGACCGTTGGCTATTACGTTAGATAGTTCTAACGGTCTGGAAGATAGTTCGAATATTCGATAAAGTTTCAACTATCTAACATGGGATAGTTCGACTAATAAAGACAGTTTCATCTGTCTAGTGGGACAGTTTGACTTGATTAGTAAAATTATCTAGCTTACCAGCCAACTGTTTCACAAAAAAAAAAAAAGAATCTTCTCTTGAAAGTGATGCAGGATAGGAGAAGAAAGCAGTAAGAAAGGGGGGAGGAAATCGGAGAGAATGGGGAAAGAAGCCGGAGGAGAAATCAGGGAAGAAGAGTGGAAGAGAGGAAACATGGCTGCAAGCCAAAAACTCAATTCATTTTTATTCATTCATCGTCTGTCACAATTACAATGAAAACCCATATAAATAGTAAAAAGAAACCTACTAGTGACGGATTTTGGCCAACCCACTACTACAAGTCCAATAATAATAAAAACATAATTAATAAACAATAAACAATAATATAGATCGTGATGTCCGCATCAACTAATTAATAAAAATAAACAATAAAATAGATCGTGATGTCCGTATCAACTCTCCCGGGGTGGGAAAAAACTCGACCCTGTCGAGCGGATAAACTTCGACCACGGGGGACGGTCTTTCGTAAGAACCAAATATCGAACAAATCTAGATTACGCTACTGGAGTTTCGATATTTGATTTTTACGAAAGATCGTCCTCCGTGGTAAAAGTTTATCCACTCGACAGTGTTGAGTTTTTCTCCCACCCAGAAGAGTTGATGTGGACATCAATCATCGAGATTTAATTTTTTTTTATTGTTATTAGATATTATTAGTTATGTTTGCTATTATTGGGTTTATAGTAGTGGGTTACCCAAACCGTCATTTAGCTAGGTTTTCATTAAACAGTTTTACATCACAATTTAGACCGTTGATGAATTGATTGAATAAAATTACGTTTGGTGGCTGCCACGATTTCTCCCCTCCTTCACGTTTCTTTCTTCTCGGCTTCTTCCTCTTCTTCTTCTTGTTCTTGTTGTTTTCCTCCCATTGATTCTACATCATAAAGCTTTTAAAATTTTCCTTAAAAGTTGTGCACCTACCATGTAATGGTTAGGTTTTCATGGAAAATTGTAACATCAGGGTATATGGTAGTTCCACTTAATAGTGGTCGTTTGCTATTTTCCACAAAAAGTGATCATTTACTAAAAAGGACACTTTGCAGTGACCATTCAGTGGTATTTCTCTTATAAATTTTCAGGTAGTGTAGTAAATCTTGAGTTCTTTATCAATTAACTTGTAACTAACACACATTAGTTTAAGACAGAAAGCATTAGGATAGTTTACTCGGTTCCAACAACGTAACTTAAGACTAAAACACAGTACTTCAACACAGAAAGCATTAGGATAGTGTACTCAGTTTCAACAACGGAACACCAGTCAAAATCCACTTCCGTGGTTCATTGTGTTACTTTGATTCTTATAGAAGCACTAAGTAGCCAAAATGGACACCTTAAACTATAACAGGTGTATGGGAGGAGGCATCCAATATTTCTTAGTGCTCACATATTTCCATAGCTGTTTAATATTGCTTGATCTGTTCTATAATTATATTACATTAAACATCATTTAGTGTAAAACTAAAGAGGTTAAATAAAACAGTGATATTCACTATACCAACATATCCTTGCTTTAGAGTTTTGATAAATTTGACATGTAGACCTGTACTTGCACGTAACATCTTTACTCGAATTTAAGTAACATGGTCGAAGGTCTTTGTCAGTTTCCTCAAGAATGTTATTTCTTTTGCCATTTTTGCATTTCCTTTCAAGGTCACATAAGTTAGAACCGTGTTCTTCTTTAGTAATTCCCATTTTTTATTATTCTCTCCTTCTCATCCTCTCATGAAATTTTATAACCTAGCAGCTTACTCTTTGTTTCCCCTCAAAATGATCCTACAAGTCTTCAAATGTTTAGGTTCCTCGAGAATTGCATGTTTCAGCTCTAAGAGGTTCATCAATCTAGATAAATTGCTTTCAGTAGTTCCCTTGATAATCTGTATGGAATCAATACAATTTTCATTTCATCTTTTTCACATGCAATCCCTGTGATTGCTTTATTATTGATATGGGTAGTTGAGATGATTTGCCACGGTATCCAAAGCTGTCAAATATCCTAGATTCAAGTTTCACCGCCACACATTTCATTAAAGTTTCACGTCTTGAAAAATGATCAGGCCTGCACATGAGGTTGAAGGTCGAAGATAAACTGCTGATCAATACTTTTTATCAGTCTATTAGTTTAAGCTTATAGATGACACCACCCACTTCCTATCATCACTGACTCCTCCAGAACAGACCTATCCATGTAATGTACAATGGAATTCAATTATCATAATGTGCGTACAAGCCAAGACAATTCTGGATGACACAGCTTACACGAGGCTTGGACTTACAATCCTGTCACCCTCATATTATCATCACATCATTGAATCAAAATGTTGGTACTAAGTGGGGTGACAGACAAATGAAGTATCTGGATGTATTCATTTAAACAAAATTCTCTTCTTCATACTCCCAAGAGACGTGTTCCACCGGTCACTGGAAGTTGTACCTTGCACCATTCAGTGGGTTAACTGATTATAAAGCTTAAACAATGAAAGCTGTTGTGTGGGAGAATGTGGTTCTTTTCAGGTTGGTTTAGTCCATATCAGATCACAGTTAGCCTTGACGGTAGGTCTGGCACCTAGCTAGCATCCATCATTGGCGCACGTAATGTCTGTAGTCCACTAAAGTTATACAGGACTGGTCGTGTCAGTTGGGAGATTGAGATGGTGCCTGCTCATATAGAGGAAGAAATCTTTATCTTCCTTTATATGCGCTGACTTGATTTTACTTTCTGTTTCCTCAAGGGAAAATCGCATTCAACAACTTTTGGCTTATCTTTTACACACTACAAACCAACGCTTCTTTTTTCACCTAATATATGCTTACTGTTTACACGATATTTATTTAATCATTATTTCCAAAGTTTGGGAGCTTCTAGAAATTGAGCTCTATGGAGAAATCTTTCATCATTTGGTCGTAAAGTACTATAATTGATATGCCATTTTCCCTGCATTTTGATGTTATTTCACACTATAATGTCCCTGTATCGCATATTCGTGGTAATTTTGTTATAACCACTGTTGCTTATATGTTGCAGGCATGCCTCTAAACTTCTTGGGTCTTGGCGCTGGTGGTGGCTGTGGTATTGGGGTAGGGCTTGGATGGGGATTTGGCACAGCATTTGGTAGTCAGTATCGAAATTCTGGAGTGACATTCCAAGGCAAGGGATTTGATAGTAAAAACCACGATGAAGAAAGAGATTCTAAAAATTCATCAAAGAACGTCCAGAAAATTCGTGCTTCTCAATAATTTCTCTTTGGACCTTCCCTTGCAATGATTAAAATTCCATTTCAAGTTTGAAAAATGAAATATTGGGCGCACCAAATCGTCTGAATCTGAAATTGAATGTTGTATTGCAATGTCTTTCTATTTTAATTTTGTACAATGTTTTTTTTTTTTTTTTTTTTTTCCCTAGGTTTCATGACTGATTCCTTAAGCATGGTATTGTGGCTTAAACGTTAACTGTTTACATAGATAAAAACCCAATTTGACTAGAAAACCTGAATTAACATAATCGTGGTCGAGCAAGATCAGCTTAGGAAAAAGGTGATATCACTTTTGAAATAAGAAAATACGAGAGCTTATCTTAATTTTATTGAGAATGAGACTTAGACCCTATTTGTTTCGGATTAAAATTAGATTTTAATCCAAATCAAAGTCAAATAATTAATATTAATTACATCTTTCTTAGGTCCCACAACTTTTCAATCGCACATTTCAAAAATTTCTATCACAATTTTTTAAAAATCTAATTTTAATTTTCACCACACACTCCCTTAATTTGTTGTTTTGTTGCTTTTGTAGAAAAGAATCTTACATTGAACCTCTACTTTTATAGAAGAGAGTACAAGAAAGTATGGCTCAATATTTTCATGATAAACTTTCACGAAAGAATATAGTGTTGGAAAAATTTCAAGTATGAAGTGACAAACAACGTCCGAAAGGTCTTAAAAATTATTTCCAATTTTTGTAGAAATTTCGGTAGAGTAACGGTAGAAAATAGACTCCAAATGAATCTTAAAAAATGTGCAGTATTGCAGAAATAATGTCAAAGTCGAGGTAAGTGTTGAACACTTTGTCCTTAAGTCGAATTTCCCTGCAACGGTGCCTATAGTTTATGGTAATCAACTCCCAAGATACAACGATTATCTTCTTGTATAAGTAGTACTACAATACACAAGAAACGACGAACCAGAAATTGGTTTACGAACTCTGGTATGCAAAGTGAAGAAAACAAGAATTTATGCAACAAGAATGCAAGAATTTGGTTGAGAAAATAGAGAAAATGAATGCTATATGATTGCATATCATTGGTGTGAAGAAAAGGCCGTCCCAAGAGTCCTATTTATAGAGTATGAGGGATTGTGGACGAAATGTTGCCAGCCAACTTCGCAACCTTATTAATATCGCACCATTCACTATCATTAACCTGTCGACATCGCCTCGCTCGAGTGATAAAAAGAGTGACTTTTTCGTTAGCCTTTCACTCGAGCGACATCCCAGCTATAAGATAGCAACATCCTTAGTCAATTTTCGAGACAACTTCCTCTATTTTCTTCCCAATTTTGGATAACAATTTCTCATTCATCCGAAATTGATTTTGAGATTCCAAATATATCACGACGATCTACTCGACGAGTATAACAAGTAGGTCTATTTACTTTTATAATTTGACCATCGGATCAAATCCGAATATTTGATCGAAGTTGACACAGAAAGTCAAGTTTTGGTTTTATCAATTAACCTAATTTCAATCTTTCAAACAAATTTTCAACATTTAGTAACAGTGTAATATCCAATTTTTGAAAGACGTAACTGAGACTGCCTTGCCTAGCATATCTTAAAGAGATTTATATGCAAGGGTGAGACTAGCTTAGATGGATTAGACCACTCTGCTACATAATGATATAGAGGTTGATAGAGTCCTAGGTTGATAAAAATGATGATAGTGTTGAAAACAGTTTAATAATGAATTGATGTGTCATTATGTCAACCTATCTATTAACCAGGATGGCAGTGTAGCATGAATGAGCTTAAATTTGCATGCAGGCCCGCATAAGGTGTGGCATAGGGTCACATAACCCTCAACTTTTGGGCAAATTCATTTTTTTTTACCACCATTAATTTTTTTATGTTTGCGTCTCAATATTCAAAATCCTGAAGTCGAAAAATTGCATTCTTAATACAATTTGAAGTGCTCACGGCCTAATTTTCTAAGTTGTTAATGGCGTGCGAAACGGTCAATCGTAGCAAATGTTACGGCTTGTCAAACTAATTAGTTCCAAACTAGAATTTCGAGAATTTTGATAACATGCTAACTTTACAAATTCTCCGGTGATCGTACACTAGTCGAATCTATAAATTGCCTATATTATCTTGAATTTCGTTTCGAAAATTATATCATAAACATATCAAATGATCTAAACAGACATAAAAAATAGTTAAAGATACATCAAACGTGCATTTTAAAAAGAGGCGTCTAACCCGTCTTTTCTTTAAAATTTTAAAATTATTTCATTAACATTTTTTTGCGCGACAACTTTTAATTTACTTCATTTTATTAGGAAATTTTACATGGAGTATGATATAATTTTTTTTTTTTTTGGAATTTTACATCCCAAAGTCATACCCCATTTAAA
This sequence comes from Fraxinus quadrangulata, assembly GCA_903798255.1. Taxonomy (NCBI): domain Eukaryota; kingdom Viridiplantae; phylum Streptophyta; class Magnoliopsida; order Lamiales; family Oleaceae; genus Fraxinus; species Fraxinus quadrangulata. Next base: position 13,456 of record CAIGRB010094349.1, on the reverse strand, counting down.
TTTTTACATAAGTTATTATTTTTTTGGATGTAAAATTTAGAATGTAAATTCCTTTCAATTTTTTACAAGTTTGATTGTGCACCCCTCAAAATATCTATATTCGCCTATGTTTGCACAGCTCAACTTGCATATTCTTTGTATATAAACTCTTCTGAGGGTTTGTGGCAACAAATAATCTTTCTTGTACGTGATAGTAGTCTTTAGTGCACAACTTTAAGTTCTACATTAACTCAAAAATGAAAAAGAAAATTTGACATGCCGATTTGTCATCTTCAAAAACCCTATTTGTCTCCCTTTAAAATAGAAATTTTTAATTATCATACTCATTTTCAATTACAACTCATACAATAAAATGTTCTATACGTAAATCCAATTTTTTCCCTACATTTTAGCTCATATTTGACAATCATTATTTCAAAACTCTTTAAGCCTCCATTATTTGAAATTATAATTTTTGGAATGGTATTTTTTTAGAGGATATGTAGTTGAAAAATAAGAAAATTTTTCGATTCACGTACAATATTATTTTATAGAAGATTGTGTGGTTCAATAATGGGGCCAAAATGGGCCTAATGCTCATATTCATTTTTAACCACACATTTACATAATAGAATATTTTGCATGTAAACCCAAAATCACTATTTAAATCATCATTTTTCAAAGGTCATGCTATATGTACATAAATGTTGACACATTGGTTTACACCCATGTGAGTTGACAAATTTTGGTACGTTGATCTTGACAACACCTTTTTCCAATCAATCACCAGATTTTTGACACATGGAAAGTATCAATTAAGGTGTACACTTTGTGTGTACAAATAGTTTAATCATTTTTCAAAATAATGGCCATTCATCAAACATGGGCTACGACCTTTTCGTAAATTAGTTTTTCATTTTGTCCCAAAATCTCACTCAAAAGGTTCTATATTGAAACGATTTCTTTCTTTGATACACTATTTTGTACAATCAAGATTGAACAATGGCTCAATCAAGAGGGCAGGTCGCCGCTCCTCAAAATTAGTAAGGTGAAACTCGAACAACCGAGTCACAAAAATAAAATAAAATTGAACAATGGCTCGCACAGTATAAAAGCAATACTCTTTCTTCTAATGAATCTCCAATTAATTAGGAAATGTGTGATATCAGCTCAGTAACCAACTCATCAAACTCAAATAAATCTAGCAAATCTTTTTTTTACCCTTTTACAAATGCATAGTAAAAAGACTCTTACTCGAGTCAAGATAAGAACGCATGGCCATTAACAGCACTACTCAATATGAATTGAATCGTGTTTAGGGCAATTGAATTTTGGCTTAAGGAACCTAATTTAAGGCTTTTGATGCAGGACAGAAACATGAATAATAATAAAAGGGTCTTACTCGTAGCATACGAGCTAGTGTTTACTAGAATTTCTTTCGAACGGGCATGAGAAATATTAAAATCCACCAACTAACGAAAAAAAAAATTGAAATATCTTATTAATTAAGGAAAACGAATGTGACATTTTTACAATCTATTTATAGACTCAAAACAAATCCTAATTATATTGAGATTTTAATCCTGTAGATAAATTAAAAAAAAAAAACTAAAAAGTTGCAAAAAGATAAAAATACCCTTAAATGAACTAAAAACGAGGCCCTGGACGACGAAATTTGACCCCGAATGTTAGACAGCGTAATCGGGCATAATTGTGCAAAATTGGACAACGCTCTCGGAGTGTAATCGTTCCTGAAAATCTTGCACTTGATGTGAAAGTTACTAGCGTTTTCATATATCCCTGTTATTTCTTCTCTTTTCTAATTGGTTTATAATTTTCTCTTTTAATTATTCCGCATTATTCCCTTCTGCTTCAAACTACTTGACCTTAAGTTGTCATCAGGATACAAAAGCTTATTGATGAAAAACACACTGGCCAAACTTGTAACAGCCATGAAAGCTTTCCCTTCCACTTCAAAAGTTTTTTGTGCCCTTCTTGTTGGTGTGATTATAATCTTTTTATTATTCCACATAAACATGTAAATGTTCTCTCTATCCTTATATATGACATCGACATCAAACTGCCACTGTTTACACAATAAAATACGACATGCATCCACCTCAAAAATATCAAAAATAACTTTTGATTTGTAAAAGGTCCTCATTGGCAAAGGTTCCTTACAAATTCGAGTCACCTGAATAATTCAGACAGGCCCTTTTTAATTCAACCAATGTGATAAGGAATTGTATGTTGTTCAATTGGTAGCTTTAGATGATCTACCAAACTCTTGGCGATTGATTCTCACAACTGCAAGTGTTTATGATCAGACTGCAAACAACATTACTGACTCGACATTTGGCTTGGAAGATCTTCTCAAGCCGAGTCAACTCTTCCTGCTTGGACGAACATAAGATCTTCTTCTTCTTCTTCTTATTTACACACTTCATCAATTTATTCTTCCTCTTCCTTATCTCCGACATATTCCTAATCCTCAACATCAAAACTCCCATTAAAATAGGAATCTCCGCTTTGACTTTGTAATCACATAGTCATTATGACGACCATGATAACGAACTGGGTTCAGATTTACAGGTGCATCAACCTAAATAGGGTCGATGGATAGTTGTTGCATAGGATTACCGCCTCCAAGATTTAAGGTGGCCAGTACGCCCTTGAGTTGATTGCCTATTTCTTGCAGTTTAGTCTCAACTACCTTAAACCTCACCTCAAAAGCCTTACTTTAATCATCTGTTGTAACTCTGATACCACGTGATGCAGGACAAAAATATGAACAATAATAAAAGGATTTTATTCATAACACACGTATGGATGTTTGCTTAAATTCCGTTCAAACGGACATGAGAAATATTGGAATCTACCAATTAACGAAAAAAACTAAAACATCTTAATAATCAAGGAAAACAAATGTGATGTTTTTACAACCCTAACAAATATTTATAGACTCAAAACAAACCATAATCATATTGAGAACTTGATTCTGTAGATAAATCCAAATAAAACTGCAAAAAGATGAAAATACCCTTAAGTTAAGTAAAAATAGAAAAATGCTAAAAAAGTTCAACGGTCATCGGGCCAAAAGTACATTGGAGCCGTGCACTGTCGAAAGTATCCATATGAAAGGAGAGCACGCGAATTTAGGAAAGCGATTTTTGTGACTCTGTTAGACTAGCATTTCTAACTCTCTTCTCAAATTTTGTGTTATATTAATTTGTTATTTTAACTTATGCTATTCATATTTTATCATTCATCGTCTGAATTATAAAATCTACATAAAAATCACTTATGTTTTTTCCAACAGGCACACGAACTAGAGGTGGACATTTCAGTATCTCAAAAATCAATACTCAATAGTCAACCTAAATCAAATTTATGCTTAAAAATCTCTTAAGAAATATGGAAACTTTCCTATCTTGAACCTAATTATTAAGGGTAGAAAATAAATAAAATAAGAAATTCCTTAAAATAAATCCTCATCTCCGAAAATAAGAGCCTAATATTGGTAAGTCTGACATAATATGTATTAGGATCTCCATCACTGATGGTCCGCAAATGATTCCAAGTCAGGTGTAAAGGAACTTAACCAGAGATGCCTAATAGTAACCAAATAACACTGCGTACCATCCCGGAGAACACAACTTTCTTTAATTCCTCTATATTAATATCCCAATTCCCAAGTACATTATAGTTCACTTCCAAAACAATGTTTTATGTTTTCTATTCATATTCTACTCAATAAAAAACTAAACCTCATTATATAGATGTCCTCGAGCTTTTTTACCTAAAAATATAACACTTTTGAGCTCTCACTCATCGTGTTTGATAAATTGGTGCATGCATGGAAATCCAAAATGAAAATAATATGTTTTCTCATGTTGATAATGTCTCTACTGCTAAAGGAGAAGAAGTCTAGAACTGACCAGAAGAGCGATCTAGTTTGTCATCCATGTATATGAGTCTGACTTACTAAGTTCTACAGTGAAAAGGGTGGGATTAAAGGACAAAAGGCCAGGAGAGAAAGAGAACAAACCGTAAAAGTATCTCTTGTATGTTTTCTCCATTTTCCTACATCTATGGTCAATCTTCTTTCTTTCCTCAAGTAAACTTGAGGAGACAATTAGAAGGGTAGATTGGCAACTTGAATTATATAACATTATTATTTGACTACAATAAAATCGAAAAGAATGTTTCGATTAGAAGTTGTTGTAAATGATAAGTTTATTGGTGAATGACAATTGTACACCTACAATCCTAGAAATTATTGTTATTGTATCCCTAATCATTCATTATAAATATACGGCTTTGGTTATCATTATAATACACACGAGTCTATTAATTTTTATTCTCTCTTCTCTTTTTCTCTCTTTTCACAACACATTATCAGCACGAAATCTTAATTCTTCAAAATTTAGTGAATGTAGTAAATTTTTAAGCATAATCATCTATCACGTGCACCAAAATTAATTTGGTGATATGCGATTTTTGTTTTACATACATATACATTAAAACAAGGTTGTTTCTTATTCTTCTCTGTCTTTTGTTCGTAGAATATAATTCGTGCTTTTATTTAATCAATTCATGCCTTTAACTCATGAAGCAATTTAATTTTTGTCCATGCCTTTAATTCATATTGGTTCATGCCTTTACAGTTTAGCTACTATTTCAAAATATTAATTTAGTATTTTTCTACATTCCTTTATATATATACACACACATACACACACACACATACAATCTGCCGCAATTTGTGTGCATGGTAATGATTTATTCTTTTCTAATTATTTATTCACTACATGTCATATGCACTAATGATTACCTTAATTAGTTATGGAAATTTTCAATTCATGTTATATGCATAGTTAATTTTCTACTCTTGTATTTATTTTACTAATAATTACATTATATTCACTGCTTATTATATTCAATGCATGATGATTTATTTTGCAAGTTTGTTAATTAAATTTTTTAAATTGATTAAATATTTTTAGATATTCCATTATAAATTTAAATTGATAATATATCTCGTTGTTGCTCCCGAAAAAACACAACTCTGCAAATAGTAATATTCAACTAAAAAACATGCACCTGAAGAGTTAATGTTTCTAAATAATAGTTTATTGGTGCTCCTGAAGTAGCACACTATTATAGAAAAATATTCTAATTAGAATTTACTTACACCCGATGAGCATAATTAAATATGATTTAATGTAAATTATATTTTTACTCCCAAAGAGTAATTCCTTGTATTATTATAATAATATGTAATTGCTCCTCAAGAGCATGAAATATAATTTTCAATATTCCAGAAGAATATTGACATTTATCTTCAAGAATCAATAGTAAAATACAACGTGCTTCCGAAATAGCACTTGTTTTGAAAAACATATTATTTTAAATTGGTGTTTATCTCTGAGGGAAAACACGTAACTTATGTTATAATGATATTAACTACTTGATGTTTAGTCATATATTTCGAAACTAATTGTATTTTCTTTTGCTTTATTGTGGAGTCAATCAAATGGAAAATATCACAAAATTTGAGTTTGCTGCACTTGACATATCTGGCAAAAACTATTGATTTGTGATTATTTTATTCTCAAAAGTCGGGATCTGTTTTAGTGGGATATACATATGCAGGTTATCTCTCTGACCCACATAAAGCCAAATTACAAACAGGATATTATGGAGATATATGAAGCAATCACTGACAACATCCTCAAATCATTCTGAAGTTATTGCAATCCATGAAGCAGGCTGAGAATGAGTATGGTTGAGGAACATGACCCATCATATCCAAGCATCATGCGAATTAATTTCAACAAAAGATAGTTCAATAATTTTGTATGAAGACAATACTGCTTGTATTGCACAACTCAAAGGAGGTTATATCAAAAGCGACATGACGAAGTATATTTTTCCAAAATTCTTTCATACACATGAGTTTCAGAAGAATGACGACATCGATGTTCAAAAATTTCGTTCAAGTGATAATGTGACTGATTTATGTATAGAAGCACTGCCAATATCTATACTCAAGAAATTGGTTCACAAGATTGGAATGCGTCGACTTAAAAATTTTCAGTGATCAACATTATCAGGGGGAGTAGCTGTACTTTTTTTTTCCTTCGTTTATGTTTTATCCCACTGGGTTTTCCTAACAAGATTTTAATGAGTTATCATTTATATTTAATACTCCAAAATAACTGTACTCTTTTTCCTTCGTTTCATTTTTTTGTCCCATTGAGTTTTTATTAAATAAGGCTTTAATGAGACAAATATTTTGTAATTTGTCATTCAAGGGAGAGTGTTGTAAATTGTAAGTTTATTGGAGAATGACAATTGTACCTCTGCAACCCTTGAAATTATTACCATTATATCTTTAATCATTCCCTATAAATATAGAACTTTGGTTCTCATTATAATATATATAAGTTTATTAACTTTTATTCTCTCTTCTCCTTTTCGGTCTTTTCACTACAGAAATTAGATTTTTTGTAGCCGTTAGTCTCTTATTTATAAAAGCTTTAGGAAACGAAAAAGCATTGGGCAAGGACTATCTTCAGTATCTAAATTACAGAATTATAAAGGAAAACATATTTGATAGCCTAAGTTGAGAAAATATTATGTTTATATAGATATGAAAATATTATGCTTGTGCTTGACCGTTTTCTTACGTACTATCCATTTTAGGGAGCCTAGTGAAAAAAAAATGCGCCTTTTTTTTGTAATGGGTTGTCTAAATTTTAGCTCAAACTTTACAAAAATTGGTAGCAAGAATTGGTTTATCGTCTAAATTAAATTTGATAAGTATATTTTATACACTTAGGCCTTTAAATATAGATATTTAGGGGGTCATAATTTTGATAGGTAAAACTCAATGATTGAAAGTGAAATTGGATGAAATGAACAAATATCGACAAAAAATGAGTATTTCCAATGTTTAGGGACTAAATTACAAATATATAAAATTTGATCCAGACTTGTGAAGGATTGTTGAAGGTTGCTTGGACGTAGTTGGGTGAAATTGGAGTTAAAAGGCAAAAACTACACAAGGAAATGGCTTGAATTGAAGAAAGAGCAAAAAGAAGCGACCAAAATGAAATTGTCGAAAAGTTAAGGCCATGCGTATGACACTATGATGGCCTAGTTTGCAGATACCCGAGGCCAATTTGTCCTAACCATGTGAGCGCATGGCATAAAACTATGCATACACATTGTTCAACTTAGACGAGACGGGGCAGTTCTCCAATTTAAGTAGACTACCTTTTGGAAACCAATTTTAATGCGAATTTCTACTTAATGTCGACCATTATAAATATAGAATAGCATCTTACACCTTTCACAACCTCTCATACCATAAAATTCATCAAAAGTTACAAGATAAGAGGGGCAATTTATCACACCTTTAATCAAATCACAAGGCAAAATACAAGATTTCAATCAATTGAAGATCTAACCTTGATTTTTGGGCAAATAAGGGAAGGAGCAACTGAAAATGATCACGGTGTGATCCAGAACCTACTAAAAGTATTAAACTGATTTCTCTAAACATAATTCAAATTATGTGTTCACCCTTTAACACTACCATTTCGAATACCTACTCAAAAAAAGAGAACTTAAAAATTAATGGATGTTACACGTTAACCACACCCTTCAGCTTCATCTCCCTCCTCACGCTTCATGGGACAAGGTCGAAGTCCATTTGTTGACATACAAAAATAATAAGGCCCAATTAAATGGCCTAGAGAATGAAGCCTAGCTAAGGAATTCGAATGATGGATCCAAACAAGATCATGTGGAAGTCCAAAACGGAGTTATATAATGAAAGCCCATCATCGCCCAAGCCTGATATACGCCCAAGTAGTGGAGACCCGTAGTCGCTCAACCCTACAAAACGCCCAAGTAACAAAGAATCCTCGTCGCTCAAACTTGTGAGACGCTCAAGATCTGAGCAAGGATAATATTTTATTATTATTTAAAGGGACGGACGTTTTATTGAAACGGTTCATCCAACGATCCATGAATTTTGGTTGCAAGCAATTAAATAATGGGAGAAGTGGCAGCGGTTATAAACAATTTCTCTGACAAGTCATCTATAATGGAGAAGGTGGGTAGTTATAGGGCTATCAGTTCCAAACGGTTATACAACAACTCTCGAATGATGTATAAAAGAGAAAATAGAGCATATAAGAAAGGATCCGATCAATCAACTCTCGAACAGAGAATTATGTAATTTCATTCCTTTATTTTTCTCGTTAAAGCTTTCAATTTACTTGTGTACTTGTTCCCCTTGGAGGCGTTTCATTTTTTGTAAATCGTAATCTTCATAAATAAAGCACCACTCGTTGGGACTTTGTCTCGAGATGTTTGATCATTACACGATCGTTTGAACATTCTTTTAATTGTTAGCAATTTCTACGCGAAATAATTTGGCACGCTCGGTGGGACCATTGGTGTTTGAAGATACGAACGGTGAAGCAATATGCCTCAAAAAAACTCTGACAAAGAGCCAGTAAGCCAACAAGTAGTCAAGTCTGCGGTCGAACGATACGAGGATCAGCAAAGTACTCCATAATCAGAAGGGCAAAGTCAAAGTCGCTATGAGCCAATGACTAAGTGGAGTCCTCGAACCATGAGATCATTGCTTGGTGAAATCACGCAAGATGTCATTAAATGGGTAAACTTACAAAATATTCATAATATGGAAAAATTTACTCAAAATGGAAATTTACATTATGACAATATGGCCAAACAACTGAACACTTTGAACAAAGTCATGAATAAGTTGGTGAGCCAAACTTGTCAACCACTTATGTTAAGTATAGGGAATCACTTTCAAACCAAGACGATTGTGAGACATAACTCCATAGTCCCGAGTCTTAATCAGGGAATAGAACCACCCTTTCGACCGTCTACTTCAAACCAGGGGGTAGTGGAATGACGAACTTGAATAGTGGTAATGGAGTGTCAAACTTGAGGGTAACTCAAATGCAAGAGACAATGTCCAATCCAATGGACAGAATACCCCGCATGTTAATGATGGTGGAAATACTCAGGCAAATGATGATAACGATTTTAATAACGATGTTTTTTTCCGTGAACCAAGGACCAAACGTTAGGCCTCAAGCAATTCCATCAATGAATCAACATGTAGAAGTTCCATATGATCCAAATGATATGCTGATGAATCAAATTAGGGAGATAGTGCAGGATCAGATGGTTTTTGGGATGCGTCCTTTTATCAGGCTAACTTACACAAAGTCATATCTTGAATGGGTAGATCAAGCCTATCCGTGGTTCAGGGGGTATAAAGTACCAGAGTTTTCGTTATTCATTGGTCTAGGAGAGGTTTCCACCCTAGAACATATAGAGCGATTTACACTACAATGTGGTGAGTTAAATGATTATCACAATTGTTCTACGCTCAGTTTTACAAAACAGAATCTGAAGTTACCTTGGCCGATTTGGTGAATTTACATCAAATGCCAAACAAATGGGTAGAAAGTTTTCTTCAGAGGTTCAAAACAACTAGGAGTAAATGTTTTGTACCTCTGTCTGAGAAGGAATTTGTCAAGATAGCTCAAAGTTGTTTGAACTTTGATTTAAAAAAGAAATTCCAGGATAGAGAATTTTCTGACCTCTTTCAGTTGAGTGCTAATGTGATTAGGTATAAGCATCTAATAAGAGAAGAAGAACATATGAAAAATTCTAGTAAATGGACTTATTACAGAGACCCTAATTTCGATGTTTATACCATTAATGACGAATATTACGATTAGACAGAAGTTTGTTTGGCCGAACTGATTAAGGGAGATGCATATGCTTGCCCTATAATGGCCAAGTTTAGAACATCAGGCAAGAATGTCCCTGCAAAAGATGAAAATAGAAGGTCTAGGATATTCTCATTCGATGTGATCAAAGTTGACCTTATATTTGATAAGTTGTATAAGGATAAGTAGATAAAATAGAGCGACAAGTATAAAATGCCAGACCCCTGAGTTGTAAATGACATAATGCATGGTCACATATAACTAATAATTGTCTGGTTTTTCGTCATGTGTTACAGGATGCTATTGAGTCAGGGCAAATCACGTTCGAAACTAAAAAGAAAATGGCAGTGGATGAAAATCCTTTTCCAGAGCCACTTGGAGTGAATATGGTGACAGTTGGTTTCAAGAATAAGTTGCCAAAATTTAAGTTGGTGGTAGATGATGGAGAAGAAGATTTTGGGTTACAACCCAGTGTTTTTGAACGTATAAGAAAGGAACCTGGAAAGGGCAAAGGCATCTTATGTGCTAGACACAAGAGATAAGTGAAGGAAAACATAGAAAGACTAGAAGCATGGCAATTTCATCATCGACCTAATATTATTCCAAATTCCCAACCTGATGGAGGATGGTGTATGTCATTCTATGAGAAACTGTCTTTCGATAGGCAATTCAGGTTGATAAACAACGGGAGAACATTCATGCCGCAATCTCACCAACCAAATATATGGCATTCATTCCAATATAATGTAAGAAGGGTTGTACCCTTTAACGAAATGACCAGAACCTAATAAAGGCATTTTCAACAGAACTATGGACGAATGATGAGATAATAGCAAGGATCGTCATGTTCGAAGAAGCCTAAATTGCTTGAGATAGCAAACAAAAATGTTCTGAAAGGTGATAGAGAGGCTAGCAAGGGTGAATCAATGGAAGAGTTACCAGAAAGTTCTTCTGGGAGATCAAAGTTTGAGNGTTGTACACTTTAACAAAATGACCGAAACCTAACAAAGGCGTTTTCAACTGAACTATGGACGAATGTGAAGAAGGCCAGACAGCTCAGGAAGTATATGATGAGGAAGAGGATGACAGCATGCCTGACATTGATGAGAAAATTGATCTAGAAGCAGAAGGGAAAAGAAGAGGAGTGTCGCGCAACACTTTATTCAAGCAACTGCATCAAGAAGGTATCTGCGAGGTGGATTTGTTGGGTGAACCATCTGGTCGTTCCTTTGACTATTATGTACTATATGGGATGCCCAAGAGAAGGGTGAGAGTGCCTCGCTCTATAAAATATGGGTTACCTCCAAAAATATTGCCTCTCCCTACGGGTTGGATAACTAAAGAAGAAGTATTAGAAGAAAGTAAGGAGGAGAACCAAGAAACAGAGACTCAAGGTGAAATATTGCATGTGAATTTGTTACAAGGGAATAATTCGATGGAGAATAAACAAGAAGTGGAGATAGATGTGGCTGAAAAGGTCATCTTTCAGAGACCAATTATGAAGTTAACCAAATACTTGAGGCCATTATATGTGAAGGCCATAGTCAATGGCATACCTGTGGCAAAAGTGTTCATTGACAATGGAGCAGCCATAAATACCATTTCTTCCAGAATGATGAAGAAAATTTGCAAAGATAGAAAGCGATATGATCCCAAAAGAAGTGATTCTCACAAGTTTCAATGGGGGAGCAACTTCAGCTAAAGGGGTAATGCCACTAGACATAACCGTGGGAACAACTACAAGGACTACAGTGTTCTTTGTGATAGATGATCCTACTAGTTACAATGTGCTACTAGGAAGAGTTTGGATTCATGGAAGTCGTTGTATACCTTCTTCGTTCCACTAATGCTTGGTTTTCTAGAATGACAAAGACGAAGCAGAAGTGGTGCAAGCAGACCATAGGCCCTTTGTTACAGAAGCAAATTCAGTAGAATGATTCATGTACGAAGGAAATTATGGACCTGTCAGGGTAGTTCAAGACGGGGAAGAGACTCAAATTATTTCACAGAGCGAAAAGTCATTTTCAATGGATGCATTTACTGAAATGTTCAATCAAACGAGGCTAAACATAGTGGCTCTTGAAGAGCCAGTAATTGGCAAAAAGATGATTAAGAAGCTTTGATGAGTTATCAGCAACAAGAAGAAATGGCCGATATTTAGGCCTTCAAAGCCAAGATAATGACTTTCAATAAGGAATGTAAAGCAAAGACAAAAGAAGAAGCAGTACTAAAGACGTTGAAGAACAAACTAGCAGTGTTCGAATTGGAACATAATATTGGTCGAGAAATCAACAAAGTGGATTGTTTGGAAGATGGAGTACCTACAGGAAACCTAGGCGATGAAATAATGAGGATCATAAAGCCTAGGTATACTGAAGCACAAGACCTTTTGGTAAAGGTGAACATTTGCGACGAAGGGAAGATCGTCCAACATTTATCAGCTAGGCGCTTGGTCAAGAGGTTAGTAATAAATTAATCATTTTATTAAAGGAATATAAGGATTATTTTGCTTGGGAGTATGAACATATGTCTGAGTCTGGTAGAACATAGGTTACCAACTAAACCGAACTATAAACCTCATAAACAATCTCCTAGGCGCTTTGCTCCTATTGTGTTGCCTGAAGTAAAGAAAGAAATAGAGCGATTATTAAAGGTGGGTTTTATTAGAACAGCTTGATATGTTGAATGGTTGTTTAATATTATACCGGTGTTAAAAAAGAATGGTAACATTAGGGTGTGCATAGATTTTAGGAATTTAACTTACCAACTCCCAAAAATGAATATCCAATGCCTACAGTAGATTTCTTAGTAGATTCAACTGCCAGCTATATAATATATTCTTTTATGGACGGATATTCAAGATACAACCAAATTTATATAGTTGAGGAAGATGTACATAAAACTGCCTTTAGATGCCCTGGGTTTTTAGGATGCTTTGAATAGATAGTTATGCCTTTCGACCTAAAAAATGCAGGGGCAAGTTATCAAAGGGCAATGAATCTAATTTTTCACGACATTATAGACGAATTTGTTGAAATCTATGTAGATGACATAGTGGTCAAATCTATTAAAGAGAATGACCATTTTGAACAATTAAGACGCTCATTTGAGCGATTGAGGAAATACAAACTAAAATTGAATCCCTTGAAATGTGCATTTGGTGTTAATGCAGGGAATTTCCTTAACTTTTTAGTGCACAAAAGATGAATTGAACTTGATAAAAATAAAGCGAAAGCCATTATTGAAGCCAAACCACCTAGTAACAAGAAAGGATTGCAAAGATTTCTAGGCCAAGTAAACTTTTTTGAAGCATTTCGTTTCTAATTGTGCAGGGCGAACAAAAACGTTTTCGCCTCTTCTAAATCTGAAAAATCAGGACGAATTCAGCTGGAAGGAAGAGTATCAAAAGGCTTTTGATAGCCTGAAGACATATTTGTCAAATCCACCAATGTTAGTATCACCTATCCAAGGATGGCCAATAAAGGTATACGTATCGGCTGAACAAGAATCGATAGTCGGGATGGTCGTGCAAAAAGACCAATTTGGCGAAGAAATGGCGATTTATTCTTGAGTAGACAGTTGATAAAATGTGAATGTAATTATTCTGCTATCGAAAAATTATGTCTTGCTTTATATTTCACATGTACAAAACTAAGGGCTGATTTACAATATGTAACTGTTTACTTAGT
>CAIGRB010094329.1:0-13813 GCA_903798255.1 Fraxinus quadrangulata | reverse complement strand
TTTATGTTGATGACTTAAATGTAATTGAAACTTTTGAAGAGCTCAACAAAATTGCAGATTATTTGAATAATGAATTTGAGATAAAAGATTTGGGCAAAACTAAATTTTGTCTCGGGTTACAAATTGAACATTTCCCATAAGGATTATTTGTTCATCAATCTACATATACAGAAACGATTTTGCACTTCCAATGACATCACGTATGGTTGTTTGATCATCTGATATGAAAAAAGATCATTTTCGTCCACTTGAAGATGGAGAAAAGATACTTGATCTGAAGTACCATATCTTAGTACAATTGGAGCATTAACTTATCTTGCAACTCGACCCGACATATCTTTTTTCTGTAAATCTCCTTAAAGATATAGTTCTACACCAACATAATGATATTGGAATGATATTAAACATATTTTTCGTTACCTAAAGGGTACTATTGATTTGAGGTTATTTTATTTTCAAAAGTCAAGATATGCTTTAGTAGGATATGCAGATGCATGTTATCTCTCTGACCCACATAAAATTAAATCACAAACAAGATACATGTTTACACGTGAGGGAACAACTATATCATGGAGATTTGTGAAGTAATCATTGATAGCAATATCTTCAAATCATTCTGAAATTATTACAATCTATGAAACAGGCCAATGATGTGTATGGTTGAGGAATATGACCCATCATATTCAAGTATCATGCGGATTAATTTCAACAAAATATAGCCCAATAATTTTGTATGAAGATAATGCTACTTGTATTGCACAACTCAAAAGAGATTATATCAAATGTGACAGGACGAAGCATATTTCTCTAAAATTCTTTCATACACAGGAGTTTTAGAAAAATAGCGACATCAATATTCAACAAATTCGTTCAAGTGACAATGTGACCGATTTATTTACAAAAATACTGCCAACAATTGGTTCACAAGATTGGAATGCATCGACTCAAAGACTTTCAGTGATCAACATTAGGGGGAGTAGCTGTACTGTTTTTCCTTCGCTTAGGTTTTATCCTACTGAATTTTCCTAACAAAGTTTAATGAGGCAACATTTATCTTTAATTCTCCAAAAATAGCTGTACTCTTTTTTCTTCATTTGATTTTTTTGTCCCATTGGATTTTTATCAAACAAGGTTTTAACGAGACAGATATTTTGTAATGTGTCATTCAAGAGAGAATGTTGTAAATTGTAAGTTATTGGTAAATGATAATTGTACCCCTGCAGTCCTATAAATTATTACCATATGTATCTCTAATCATTCCCTATAAATATAGGGTTTTTGTTCTTATTATAATACACACAAATTTATTAACTTTTATTCTCTTTTCTCTTTTTCTCTCTTTTCATAACATAGTGGTAGATTTTATTTGTTTTTGTTTTTTTTTTTCTGAGATTGCAATTTACTTAACTTAAAGCATGAGCAGAACTTATGGAAAGAGATCACACAAATTCATGTTGGAGGAAAGATGGTTAAATATGTCAATCATTCATAGCATCTTATAAACCAAGCACAACTCAAATACAGAATAAGCATAAATTAAACATCATTTTGGATTGGAGGATGAAATTTTTGTTTCATCATAGTTGGAGGACTAAATTGTTGTTTTCTAGTAGTTGGATGACCAAATTACTATTTCCTAATAGTTGGAGTTTGAAATTTCTGTTAAATAATAATTGGATAATCAATTGTCGTTCCTTTAGGGTTTAGATGACCGAATTAATATTACCTTGTAGTTGGATGACTAAATTGTGTGTCCCAAAGATGTTGGATGACCAAATCAATATTACCCTATAGTTGGAGGGAAGAATTGGTGATACTAAATAGTTGGATGACCAATTTACAATAACCTTATAGTTAGAGGAAGAATTTGCTTCTACTTAGTTGTTAGATGAGCACATGACTATTTCCTTATAGTTGGAGGACTAAATTGATAATACTAAATAGTTGGATGACCAAAGTACTATTATAGTATAGTTTTTGAGGATGGATTAATATTTCTCTATAGTTGGATGATCAAATTACAATTTCCATATAGTTGGAGGTAGAATTAGTTTTTTAGTAGTTGAATGACTAAATTATTGTTTCCTAATAAATGGAGGAAAAAATTAATGTTTCATAATAGTTGGATGACCAAATTACTATTTCCTTATAGTTGGAGGACTAAATTGGTGATACTAATAGACGGATGACCAATTTAAAGTTTCCTTACAGTTGGGGATTGGTTTGTTCATAATTATTAGACAGGTGACCAATTTACAATTTCCTCATAGATAGGGACAATTACGCTACTTCTTAGTACTTGGATGAGCAAATTACATTTTCCTTATAAGATAGACGACAATTACACATATTATATGCTACTTATTAAATAGATGACTGATCTAAGGTTTCCTCATAATTGGAGGATGATTCTACTACTTGTCATTTATTTAATGTAAATCAAGGACTTAATTTGAGTTTTAAATTAGTTGGATGACCAAATTACAATTAGCCTATAGTTGGAGGATGAATCTTCTACTTTATAGTAGTTAGATGACCAAATTATTTTTTCCTTATAGTAGGAGGATTAAATTCTTCATACTTAATAGGTGGACGACCAATTTACTAGTGTCCCTACAGTTGGATTTTCTATAAATTTGGATGATCAAATTATTATTTCCATATAGTTGGAGGATTGAGTTCATTATACAAAATAGATGGATGACCAAATTAGAGTTCCTTATAGTTGGATAACTAATATGGATTTTTTGTTAGTTGGATGAACAAATTATTATTATACTTTAGTTGGAGGACCGAGTTGGTGAAACTCAGTAGTTGGATGACCAATTTATAGTTTTTCTATAGTTGGTGGATGTATATGCTTGATAAGTGCTTTTTTACACACTTACATATGTCACAAAACATGGATTATTATAGAAAGTAAAAGTGAATATGGCTTAATTCTGTGTAATTTATGTTTTGTAGGCTAAAAACGATGAACATGGTGAACATTCGAAAAAAAAGCGAAAAAGAGCTAAAATGAAGCAAAATCAAAATTTGAGGACTAAAGTGTAAATACTAAAAAGTTGTGTTGATCTCACGATGAAGATTTGAGACTGTTAGGCATCAATTGGATGAGGAAAGAAGTCAAAGTGATGAAATATAGTCGAAGTACTATCACATATCAACTTTCAGTCGAAAAAGTTATGCTTCGAATTTTTAGTCTCAATTTGAGACCCATTTTTTGCATAGAAAATGTTCGAATTTGAAAACTTATATTTCTAGAAGATTTTTATCCCTTTGAGTTAGATTTTCAACGTATTTTGAATCGCCTCAATCGAATATCGGGAGAGGAAGATACGATCAAAATACTGAAAATTGTCTGACAAAAAAAATTTATAACTATACGATTGCATAGTTTAAAATCCATGCGACCGCACAGAAGGTTTCAGAGAATTTCAGTGGAAAATTTATTGTTGAATGTGGTTGCATAGTGTTTTTCTGGGCACGAATTTTTGGTTTCTTTATTTCGTTCCAACTCTTATAAAAACCAATTTCTGGACATCTATAAAAATTACAAAGCCGTCCAAAAACTAAAAGGATACCTAGAGGACGAAATTTTCGAGATTGAGAGCATATTACGAAGCAAAAAATACAAGATTCATCCCAAGGCGTAAAGATCCAAATCTATAATTAATTGGGTGATGTTGTTTCTTGATTTTTTTTCATGTTTTCTTTTTTCTACTATACTAGGTTGGGATAATTAGTGTTAGGTGAACGATGAACCTTGTAATTTGATGTTTTGATATTTAGTTTTATATATTTGATGTAAAAACACGTTTTTTGAATTATAGAATGATTTATATGAATTAATTGACTTCATGATTATAGTGCACGATAATTATGTGAGTTTGGTGATTTGTTTCATGCATTCGAGAGAAGTGAAATAAATTCAACATATATAAATCATCATAAGGTCCGATATGTGATAAAAATATAACGCTATGCCTTACGTGAATCTCTAAGTTCATAAAACTGCATATATTCTTGTATATTCGCATCCGTCATAGAGATATAGTCGGGTCGTATGTGAGGGTAGGTCCAACATTATTCGAGAGAGATTGCTGGATATGAAAGGAACATTGATTCGTCATAATTGTTTCGCATCCGTCATAGAGTTATAGTCGGAGCGGATCCAAGGGTAGTTCCAATATTACTTGAGAGAGATTGTTGGATAGGAGATGAACATTGATTCGTCATAATTGGATTCGTATTGTCAAATTATAAAATTAGGGTTAGAAATACTTATTAATTCGAGATTCAGGATCCTAGTGCGTCATTCATTCATAAATTAAATAAATTTTGTATTCAACCATCAATTGCATTTAGTTTAATAATTCACATTTGCATCGTAATTCTAGTTAATATTATCGTTTCAATTAAGGTCGTAGTAAATTGAAATCAAATTAAATAAATCTCAGTGGGAACGATACTCGAACTCAAAAGGTTCACTTTATTATTTGTCAACAATCCGTACACTTGTGGGAGTTCACATTCAAAATATATTTTCGCGTGACAATGCTATTTCTTAGTAGTTAGATTACCAAATTACTAGTTTAGTAATGCTTGAGGACTGAACTGGTGATACTTAATTGTTGGATGACATATTTATAGTTTACTTTATATTTGGAGGATTGAATGGGCAATACTGAATGGATAACCATTTTTTAGATTTAGCCTCTGTTTGGTCGGAATTAAAATCAAATTTTTAGTAGATTTTGATAAAAGTTGATGAAATATATGATAGAAAAAATTGTGCGTCTCATGAAATATGTGATTATTAACTTTGATTTAAATTAAAATCTAAATTTTAATTCCTACCGAACAAGTGCTTAAATTAGATAGATGACCAAATTACTATTATTAATTATAGAGTTGGATGAATATTTGAAGTTTCCTTATGGATGGAGGATCGATTTGGACTTTTTGTTAGTTGTATGACCAAATTATTGGTGTTCTTTATTTGGAGGGTTGGAATGGTGATACTAATAGTCTTATTACCAATTTATAGTTTCCTTGTAGTTGGGATGAATCTGCTACTTCTTTTTAAGTGAGATTCTATATAATTAGAGGACTAAATTCATATTTCATAACCAATTTACTTTTTCCTTATAGTAGGAGAAGTATTTGTTGATACTAGTAGTTGGACGACCAAATGAAAATTTCTGTATAGTTGGAGGACTAAATTCGATATACTTATAGATGGATGACCAATCTATAGTTTCATCATAGTTAGAGGCTGAATATACTATATCTTAATTGCGGGATGAGCAATTTACAATTTCCTTATAGTTGGAGACTGATTTGGATTTTTTTAATAGTTGAATGACCAATTACTATTACCCTATAGATGGAAGACTAAATTGGTGAACTAAATAGTAGGATGACCAATTGACCGTTTCCCTATAGTTAGGGTCTAATGTTGACTTTTATATTAGTTGGACGTCCAAATTATTATTATCCTTTAGTTGGAGGTCTTAATAAGATATACTATAGTTCGATGGCTAATTTATAATTTTTTTAATAATTGGAGGACTGAATTGGCAATACGTAATAATTTGACTATTTTACTATTTCCTTATAGTTGGAGCACTGCTTTGGTTATACTTATTAGTTGGATGACCAATTAATAAATTGAGGATGAATTTGCTAATACATAGTAGTTAGATGACCAAATTAACATTTCTTTAAAGTTGGAGGACTGATTTGGTGTTTTAGTGGTTGGACCAAATTTTGTGTTTCTAATAGTTGGCGGATGCAATTTCTATTTAATAATAGATGGATAATCAAATTGCTGTTTCATAATAGATAAAGTACTGAATTGTTGTTTCTTAGTAGTTGGATGACCAACTTGTTGAAATGCTGTTTCTTAGTAGTTGGATGACCAAATTATTGATTCTGAATAGTTGGAGGACTAAATTACAATTTTCCCTCGGCTTATTAATTAGAAAACTATATCTAATCACTAAGAAACAACAATTTAGCCCTCGATCTATTATGTTAAGTAATTTAGTCCTGCAACTGTTAGTAACACAACAATTTCATCATCTGAGTATTACAAAATAGCAAATTTGTCCTCTAACTTTGTAGAAACTACAATTTTGTCCTCAAACTAATAAAAACAGAACTTTAGTCCTTCAACTATTAGGAAAAAAATAATTTGGTCATGTAACTATTATGAAACAACAATTTCATCCTCCAACTATATAGTAAAACAACTAATTGGTCAACATCTACTAGAAAACAACAATTAAGTCCTTTATCTATTACATAACAACAATATAATCCTCTAACTATTATGTTAGAGCAATTTGGTCATCTAACTATTGAGAAACATCAATTTTGTCCTCCAACTATTAGGAAATATTAATTTTTGCCATCCAACTATTATAAAACAACAATTTGGTCAACCAATTATTACGAAATAACAACTTTGTCCTCATACTATTATGAATATACCACTATGTAAAGTGTATAACACATATTTTCTATCTATGTTTATGGCTTGGTTTATTTTGTGCGGTAATTTTTACTTTCACTCTAAACATGTTTTATTTTTATGCATTTTGTAGATTTCATGCCTTCCCAAGGAAAAGATTGTTTCACTTTTTTTGTGTGATGAATCATGGGGGAGAAATGTTAAAATTTCAACCCCATTTTTCATACATCTATTTTGAACAGTTAATATATATTATAAAAGAAATCCTATAGTTTATCCTATATAAATAAAAGAGTCACTCTGGTTGTTACTATTCATAAGTCGAGCCGAGCCAAATAGCTCAGTATTTTAAGGGCTTAGCTCGGCTAAGCCTTTTTTTTTTTTTTTTTAATTTACGTTTGATTTAGTATTTTAAATTACAAATATTCATTTCAAGCGATTTAAAATTTGTTTGAAATGTTGAAGTGCAGTCATGATAAATATATGATTGATAAATTTTACGTTTGATTTTAAGTTACAAATATTCGTTTTAACCGATTTAAAATTTGTTGGAAATGTTGAAGTACGGTCATGATAAATATATGATCGATAAATTTTAAATATTAAAATAATTTTACATTAATTATGAAACGTAGAGTCGTGATTGTTTATATTTCTTTTCAATCCCAACATCATCCCAATGTCATTTTTTCGAACTTTATTTTCCTACAATTTTTCGTTTGATTCATATTCACAATATGAATATCCATTTGGATCGATTCCAAAATTTAAAAAAAAATACTTAAAATGTGATAATAATAAATATATTGTCGGTTAAGTTTAAAACTTAAAATGTGATATTGATAAATATTCTGGATATATGCTTTTTAGATTTGATATTATTAATGCGACTATATTTTAATAATTGGAGAATGTTGTGGTAATGACTTCAAAAGTGAGTACATGTTTTATTATCGGTGCTTCCAGTTTACTGCTTTGACCAACAGGATTATGGTAAATCTCTTAGAATTTATGCTGTGATTTTTATGGTTGTAGGCTTTCTTAATTTAGTGATTTAACTAACTTTATTGGGTTGGTTAAAAAGGGTAAATTCATGGCGTCAAAATAGATATTGAAGGAACTCAATGATTTTCAAAAGAATCCTCCTACATCATGCAGTGCTGGTAGACAAATATATTTTATAAAGTGGATTATTTTGGTTTTTTTATAAATGAATTTAATGTACAATATCATTAGAACATGCTGAAAATATATTCGATGAAATTTATGAAGTTAGATGATCGTTTGTCATTCTTTTTGCCTCTATGATGTAAATTTTTGTTGTGTTGTGGTTTTAATACTGATAGAGACCCTTGATTTGTCCTAAATTTTGCACTATATTATCATTAATTAATTAGTCTTGACTACATACGTCTTGCATATGGTCTTGATAAAGAAATTAAATATTGATACAATTGATACATATAATTGGAGATTCTATGAGCACGAGAAGAATGAGAAATAATGTCTTACCTCCATAGGTAGAAAAATGAGGGTTATGTTGAACTTCATTATCATTTTAGTAGGGCATCAACACCTAATCATTTAGGCCTTGTCTTTTTTTAATAAGAACAGAAGAACTTTCAAACGCAAAGTCTAGAAAATAAGTTTTGAATCAAATCTCTTAATATTATTTTTGTCACGTATCATCATTTCAAGTGTTTTAAGTTTAATGTACCTAATGCTTAAGACAAATAATTTTTTTATATTTACGCTATCATACATTCAATTATACTATGACATGTGCATTGCACATGCGTCTTACTACTATCAATTAGTAATGGAGTATATACGAGCTTTACCACAATCTAATTTGGAAATACAAAAATGTGAACATGGATAAAAGAAAAGACACACATTGATGTATTTCAATCTCGAATAAAGTAATTGAATCAATATTCGACGTTTATGTAAAATGTTACAAATATAGAACCTTTTTGCTACAAGTCCTCGTCAAAACTTTTCCTCAACGTTTCTCATGTCTTCCAACTCCATGCTCTTATTAAATATTGATCGATTGCGTCTTTAGAAAGTTTTGTGTTGGTTGTAATCTACTTCTCGTTCAAACTAAATAGATAACAACAAGAAATATTTTACAACTAAAACATAAGTATAATTCCACAATTATTGTCTTTTTATATGTGCTCTCGAATCAATTGTAATTTATTCTTAAATAAATAGGTCGAAGACGAGAACCCGTTAAAGAGAAGGCCATGCTTAGCTTCCATCAAGGAATTTACAAAATGGTTATGATCGCATTTTATAGCCCATATTTGACAACTATTATTTGAGAAAAATAAAATTTTGATTAGTGATTTTTAGAAGAATGAGTGGTTAAAAATTAGAAAAAAGTTTTGAGTTTATGTACAAAATATTTTATTGTATGAACGTGTGGTTATACTGAGTATATAGAAAAAATAATTTAAAAATAACGACCGTCGGGGCATAAAGCTTTGTCTTCCATTTTGTGCCTTTCGAATCAATGAAAAACAACTATAATTAGGGAGGTTCAGCTGTTGGTCTTCTAATCAAGATTGCAAATTCTTTTGACGTCTGGGTAAGATCCATAAAAAAAAAAAAAAAAAAAAAAAGCCAAACACAAGGACCTATGCGAGTAAATTAGGTGCTATATATTGAGTGTGTGTAAGGTTTGAGATAAGATCCATCAATTCAGCATTTTCTTGGGAGATATTTTTTCAATTGAAAAATTAGATTTTTGGAGATTATATGCTTGAAAATAATTTTAGGAAAAATCTCTCCCATACAAACTCTCAGCATTACTCTTCATTAAAAAAATAACTTGTTTTAGAAGCTCGCTCAAAGATTTTTGAATCGGTGATTTTCGAGCTCAATTTCACGTTATTTTTCTATACCAAACAATTAATCCAAACAGCTTTGACCCACAACCAATATATTCACCTTAATTGCTTCTCAATCTCACCCACAAAAGACAAGATATTGGTATTGATTTGCAGCCACAAAGGCAAGAAGAAAGCAATGAAAAACAAGGTTCGAAGAGGAAGAACAAATCAAAGGTAGCCACCATTTTTTCCAAAGCACAAAGCACAGCCAGTGTTTTTCTCTATAATTCACATCTAAGTTTTCTTCTTGTTTACACAAATCACACACGGTTCCAATACCAAGAAAAAAGGCTATATATAGTCTTAGGTTAGGTTACCAATTTGGGCTAAATAAGGAATAAATGGGCCAAAACTCAATAGTCGTCCAATAGGTGAATATATGGACAGTGAGCAACATCGATTCTTTAATCTATTTCCAACAATCCATGTTATTTTCAGGTCAAGCTTTCAGACTTGATTGTCGGTAATCTATTAACCATTGGCCGAGGCTTGTGAAAATATATTTAGACATATTATATCACTGCTACCTTGATACCCAATCAACCTACAAGCAACCAAAAATTCAAAGTTTATTCTTACATGATTAAGGCAATCAATAAAATTGGAATCATAGATATTACCTTTTATTTTGGACCCAAAACATACATCATACCTGTTCCATGTACTCACCAAGCCCAAGTACAAAAAAAAAAAAAAAACCCCAAATAGGAACAAGTAATCATTGTAATCAATCAAAAACAAATAAACATGTAATGAAGATATAGTATAAGATAACACATAAATCTTTTCAGACATGTTCACAAAGAAAAACAGACTAACAAATGCATAAACGACCCCACGAAAAGATTTCACCACACTTATCATATCCCAGTCTGTATTATTCACACATCAAGAACACATATCCCTTCTCATCGCCCCCATGCTGATCACTAACCAATGTCTAACTGGTAAACCAAAATAGATCTTAAGTCCACAGGATAATCTTCTATCACTATCTCATTTCTCTCAACTTAATTGGATAATGGGTCTCCTCCTAATATAAGTGATAGAAGTATCTCTCTCACACTCCACCTAATCAGAGTCTTAATAAATCAAGGATTCCAGACATTTAATCATATCTCTACTCGTGACTCAAATGTCACACTCCACAGCCTTCGTGCATATCACCAATGTACCCTTAGACAACTATACTCAACCTCACCAATAAACACACAACACACTTACTGCTAATAAAGATTTAACCCACTATACATGTAAACACATTACACCAAGTAATCATACTTCTCTCAAATTCATGCAAATCCACATATCAAACATATTGAAGTGCAACATATAAGCATGCAACAAAATTAAGCAATTACACATATGTAGAAAGGATTACACACAGATGGATATGGATTAACTAAGTTTACTCTCAATAAACCTCACTAGGGTCATCATTAGACCCAATAGCAATATTCGCTTTACCTCTCTCTCATCTTATCCTTCTACTCATCCTTTTTTTTTTGGGGGATAGTTCCTCATAAAGTGTCCAATCTTACCACAACTATAACACCGCTTACCATTGAATTTGTCTCAACCTCTTCCCTTTTTTTTAAACTTTCATCACTCGAGTCACTACTCGAGTTACTATTGTCTTAAGCCTTATCCAAACTCATTTGCTTAAATTTCATTCTACTTCTCATCATATGTACCTCACCACTCATCTTTTCCATTTTTTCAACCTTAATCTCCATTTCTTTAATCCTAAGGGAATTTATGACAATTTCGGGTGTTAATGTATCTCTATCGTACTTAATTGCATTCTTAACCTACTTTTATGAGTTAGGCATAGAATTGAAAAAAATATCGATCTTATAAGTTTCAGACACATTTTCATCATAATTATCAATGTTTTGAGCAAGTTTGTTAAAAACATTCAAATTGTTATCAAGATTTTTTGAATGATCTATTTTAAAACTAAAAAAATCTTTTAAGCATGTACAGCTTATTAAGAGTAAATTTAAGCAAACATAAGTCTTCTAACTTTTTTCAAAATTCTTTTGTGAAATCAAGTTTTCTAATTTTTCTCAAAATAGCATTAGGTATAAAATAATTGTAGTGTAAACCAGTTTATCATATTTTTCTTTTTGTACTTTTATCAAATTAGTAGAAAAATTGCCATCTATGACTTTTGAAACTTTTTGTTGAACCAGAACCCCCTTCATCTTTTGTTGTCAAATTGAAAAATCTCATTTTTCATGGGAAATTCCCTCTTCAAAATGTAAAGACATTTTTGAAAGCAGAACAATCAAAGTGTAGAATTAGGTCACATAAAATAATCCTATGACTGCAATATACACCGTTCTAGATTCCCAAAATTTCGTAAGATTCGATATCTCAGTAGCAAGGGATTGATCAAACGGTTCAAGTTTATGTGTTTTAATAGAATAATCAATGCAACACGAAGTTATGTCAACAAAAATCATTTTCTCACACAATAAATTAATGGCAATTAAATACCAAAGCAATTATAAACTTGCAATTAAATCAAAATTTCAAATAGAGTAAATAATTCCTAAATTCTAGCATAAGCAATTGTTACCCCCACACGGTAACTCAATCCTAATGTCATCTCACACGATGACTCGATAATACTCAAATTTAAATGGGATACACCAATTTGCCATAACAGACCATTTGTAATATGTAAATAATAAGAGATGCAACTTTACTGATCTTTAGGGCTATCACTATTTGTCATAAAACTCCAGTACATCAGTAATCAATCAAACACGATCGAATCCCAAACGGTCTAAAAGGGAAAAATTGTTTAGATTTCACTGTATAACCTGAAATAGAAAATTATCAACACTAAAATGTCAGAAATGTTGGTAAAAACAAAATGCCTGAAGATATCGTCGTTGAAATCTTCCTCACGCACTTGCACGAGCCATCAATAGCTTCGCACGTGACCTCACGTGCCATCGCCATGCGTTAGACCGCCAATTGTGCCTTCACTTGCACGTCATGCTAGTGGTCTTCGTTTCACCAATCGATCATTGGATTGGCTGGAAATTGCACAAACAGATCTAACAACCTTGATTTAAAACTAGACAATTTTAGTTTTTCAGCTTTCTATTAGGTTTTCTGCCTGGTTTTAGATATGTTGTTGGTTAGTTTCTTGCCAAAATCCACAAAGTAGGTGCTTTGATACTAATTTTTGCGGAAGCTCACTTTAAAATCTTCGAATGGATAATTTTCAGGCTCAGTTTCACGTTACATTTCTATACCAAATATCTAATCCAAATGGCTCCAACCTACAACCAATACATTCACCTCGGTTGCTTTTCAATATCACCCACAAATGACAAGGTATTTATGTTAAGTTGTAGCCACAATGGCAAGAAAAAAGCAATGAAAAACAAGGCACAAGGATGAATAACAAAGCAAAGGTAGCCACCGATTTTTACAAAGCACAAAGCATGACAACTGTTTTTCTCTCTAATTCACAGCCACGTTTTCTTCTTGTTTACACAAATCAAACATGGTTCCAGTAACAAGAAAGGAGGCTATATTATTCTTAGGTTAGGTTACCAATTTGGGCCAAATAAGGGATAAATGGGTCAAGACTTAAAAGTCGTCCAATCAGTGAATATATGAATTGTGAGCAACATTAATTCCTTAAACTACTTCAAACGGTTCATATTTTTTTCGGGTCGATTCTTTAGATTTGGTTGTTGGTAATCAATACACCACGACCGATGTTTGTGAAAATATATTCCAGCGTTTTGTTTTACATTATCGTTCGAGATTTATTGGGTATCAAAATCCAACAGATTTAAATATAGACATCTTGCAATAAAAAAATTCACATGCAAACCATGTACATTAAAGAACATTCAAAAGAATGTCTAACTCAATCGCTTGGATATATAAGATGTGTTCAACTACATTCATGTACAGAGTATCAATTTTATGTTCATTTAAATCTACAAGAAGAAGATGAGAAACACAAGTGAAAATAACGGAAAATAATATTTATTAAACTGAATGTAAAATTCGTTTTTAAAAATTATGTTGCTTGTGTCAACGAATTTAAAAAAGGGTTTATGATCTTAGAGACCGTTTGATTGCAAGAGTGGAATTTGAGTGGAAAGAAAAATGAATTTCAGGAAATTGAATT
Source organism: Fraxinus quadrangulata (assembly GCA_903798255.1). NCBI lineage: Eukaryota > Viridiplantae > Streptophyta > Magnoliopsida > Lamiales > Oleaceae > Fraxinus > Fraxinus quadrangulata. Next base: position 270 of record CAIGRB010094329.1, on the reverse strand, counting down.
GTCTAGAATTGTTTTTTCTGAGAATTGTCAATTAATTATGTTTGATTAATATAATTTTTCACGTGAAAAATATTTAAATTTTGGTGTTCGTTTGGCTTTGTTTTAAACGGAAATTGTTCATTAAAGGATTTTTTTTTTATTTTTTTTTTACAATTGAGGATATAATTTGTTTCCATTGTAAAAAAAAAAAAAATTAAAAAAAATTGCCTAAAAACCAAGAAAAATTAAGCACGTGGGTGAAAAATGAAAAATCAATTCCATGGAAAATTT
>CAIGRB010094313.1:36788-57679 GCA_903798255.1 Fraxinus quadrangulata | reverse complement strand
CCAACACAAAGAGTGAGATAATGAACACCAAACTAGGAATCCTCTCTACCGTGGACCATAGAAATGTCTCATAATACAACATATGTAAGCTCAAAAACCTCGTACCAGAGGTTTATATATTTCTACAACTCCAGCCAAATACGAACCCATGTACCGATTCCTCATATATCCCATTAAACTCGTCCAATCTCTATGGCTGTGATGGTATAGGTGACGATAGTGGCTTATAATCAGGATACTGCAATCAAGAAAGAAAATATATCAATGAACTTAAGCTCAATAGGGAATGCATGGCATGTAGTACTAGGCAACAATATAATGGATAATATTTAGCTACTCTTTTCATCGTTAAACACTTGCAGTGCATAGACTCACATTAGGATATGGTGAAAGTGGTCTACAAATTCCAGGAAGGGATTCTTCTTTAACTTCTACTTTGGGAGCTGCTTTGACTTCAGGTGGATCATTGTTTACCTCGGAAAAAGACTCGGATTTCTGAACATCAGTATCAACAGGAACAGAAATTGCCTCTGCGGGGGCCGGCAGAGCCTTGCTACTCACGGTCGATGGTAGAAAGGCCTTACCAATTTGCTGAATTTTCCAATCGTGGAGTCAATAACAGCCAGTGAACACAAACAAGCAGTCGATTAGTTTCATATGCAACTTTAGTTTACCTGTATATCGCCCACAAGCTCTTCAGGCGCAACTTTTGTTTTTAAGAGCTCTTCAACTTGTTGTAGTGTTTGCTTTCTATCCTGCAACGAAAATGGTGGAAGTGTGGAACTTTTTTTAGGAATGTTCGTGTTCAAACATTCAATAAACTTCACTGGTCCTTTTTGTAGTTCACCTATTCTTGTCTTATTTATATTCAAGATCTTGTAATGATTATATGAACTTAAATAGCAAAATGAATTCACAACACAAATTCATGTCCTTGAATACGTACCTCAGATTCTCAAGTTTAAAAAAGGTGAATTGTAATAGAAAGTAAACAACAAACCTCTGCAAATAGGAGTTTCTTGCTAACGAACTGGATGAGAGCAGCAGAACCCAAAAGTTTGAGAATTGTTTCCACCTGAAATATGAATTAAAAATATTAGGTAATCCTTCTTTGTTTACTAGAACTATAAAATGCACGAGATTTGTAACCTCCGTATAGGCCAATAATCCTAGACCAGCAGCAGCAGCGACACCAAGGGTCAAAGACACAGTATCAGAAGTCTCCTGCATATCCGACAGCACCTTAAATAAATGCTCGGAGAATACAAAGAAAAATGTAAATTTCAACAGCTAAAAACATCTACAAAGGCATGATATTGGAGTAATAACATTTCCACTTGCCTAAGAAATAAGACAGCGAAATATAGTTTCTCTTAACTTCCCAGAATAAGGCCGGAATCAAATTTAGTTTGTAATAAGCTGCACACTCTATAAATGTGCAATACAGTATGCACTGATTTTTCTTGAAGTTTGTCAGTGTATTTCTTCTGCACACTAACTTAGAAGCTAACAACAAAAGGTTTTGAGGACTAGAATTTACAAGGCATGTTATTAAATTATTTGATATATAAATAGCCCGTGTTACAGATGATACAATATAAGGCAGTAATCTGATACAAGCTAAGGAATTTACCCCTAAAGCACCACCAATTGCGTCTGTAAAACCGCTTATATCTAGACTCGATGTCTTCTTCGGAAGTATCCAAGGAAGGCCACTATTCTGCACACAATTTCCCTCATCTTTAAGTTTGAATATACGTGCTGTTTCAAAAAGTAAAAGTAGAATATAAGAAGTAACCATCCATCCTCGCGGTCCTTCTGCACCATTTTTAATAGCATAAGCAGCTTTGTAGCCATTTGCTGTTACCAGCTCCGCAACAAGCTCGGAGTTGCCATCAAATCTGGCTTCATCACAATTCAAATACATAAAATTGTATGAATTTGGTAATATTACAAAAGACATTTTTGTCTTAATATGATTGTAGATTAACATTAAGGGGCAACCATATTAACCCATTTTTACTCCAATGAATCTCTTAACCAGATAAGGTCGAAATTAATATTAATGGGAGTACCTAGATATTGGGTTCTACACCAACTCGACATTAAGAAAATATCTAATGCAACTACATAATTCACTGAATAAGTTTGGGATCTTATGCTATTCATAAATCTTTTAGAGTAGTATTCATGGTGATAATAAAAATCAGTTACAGCACAAACGGGATATCTTAAAACCTAGACACTGGGTTTATTCATGACTCGGCCCTATGTGCATAAACGACTTATGGAAGGCATTTAATAAACGAATGGTAAGGTTAATTTGACCGTAATTGTTTATAAAAGATGAAGATTAACTCAAGGAAAAGTGAATGACTATATGCAGAATAAACAAAATACAGAGAGCAGGTTCAAAATCTTACTTGTCCAGAATGAACAGAGTGGTATTTTCAGGTTCTTTAAATTTCAATGCCAGTTTGTTCAAAAACCCGGGTTTATCTTCGCCTTTGTATACGACAGCCACCGGCTTCTTCTTCAAACCCGGAACATCCGGGCTTCCCACTTGCCTCAACTCTCCTGGTGCTCTTATATCAAGCAACTGAGCATTGGAATCATCAGCCAGTTTTGTATAAGCAATCTTAGCACTCTCCACTCCCCATGGCTTAGGTTTGCTCAGCAACTGAGCAACAAGTAATGGCACCGCCAAAGTCACCGCACCACCACCAATAATAATGGGATTCTCCACAACAAAATTGATCACACTATCAAAAATTCCACTGGGATCAAAATCTGTACTGGAAGAACTGGTCACTGATTGTTGTAAAGCTTGATCATATGTTAATGCCTTTGCAAACCCGGAATCAAGAACCGAAGATAAAAGGACTAATCCACCTTGAAAATTTCTTGATAAAGAAATGGCAAGATTTTGGTTCTTCATTGGTGGAAATGAGGCAAGTGGTGAATTTTTTGTAGGTTTATTTCTTTTTACAAGAACAGAAGGTGGGGTTAATCCAACAGCATTAAGGGCCTCCATTGCATAATCAAGCACTAAACCCTTGAAGCTTCTTCGTTTTCGTGCTTTTGGTTTCAATGGTTGGAATTTGGATGGTGTGGTAGGGGAGGAGCTGACGTGGAAGAGGGAACGAGATTGTACCAATTACTGAATTACACGCGTCAAATAAGGATGAAGGGCGAGATGGATTACTTGTGCTTTTGTGAGTGTGAGGCGTAAAATAAATTTCAGGAAGTTCGTAGAAAATTCTTTAATGTAGCACCAGTCTACCATCTACACAGTATTAGTACAGGTCAGTTGTACATTTTTGATTAACTAGGAATGACAACGATTCGATTCGAATTGGTTTAACTAAAATCATAACCGCACTATTAAATTTTTGGTCATATCATAATCGTCCTATAACCACGTAAATCGATTCGATTCAGCTCGGTTTGTATCTCGATTCGGTTCGATTAGGTTAATAACCACGAAAATAAATTATTTTTTATAAATTCAAACGCCAACCGTTAAATTGAAAAAAAAAATTATGAAAAAAAAGTCGATAGAAACAAAAACACGATACTAAGTCAATTTAGCAAACAATATCACAAATGAAAATGTAAACAATATCCCAACTTCCAAATGCAAAATTCAAATTTAATAAACAATATTATCAACATAGGTCAAAACTCTTACTAGCATAGGTCAATCTTTATTCTTCCTCACAACTCTTACTAGTATAGATCAAGAGTCAAGACTTAAAATTGATTCCTATATACTAAATAAGAAATGTAATTAGAATAATAATACAACAATACTACTTCGTCAATGTCCTCCTCACATCAATTGAGATTTCAACAATGATTATGGTGAAAATGCAATCAATTTATTAAATATAATATATTATTTTTAATAGCATTTTTTATTATAATGTATACTTATTACATAGCATTCCTAATTCTTTAATTATCAAATGTAAATATTCAATACCATTATATTCAATAGCCTTTGAATCTTTATTTTATATATGAACAAGTCACAAGGCCAATCAGGCTACAAAATTATTATTTTCTAAATTTGTCAAGAAAGTGAAAAGTCTGCAAATTAACATAGTAAATTTGTAGATAAAATAGGATAACAAAATCTCAAAAAACTTTTGAATTTATGGAAACAGAAAATCTGCAAAAACCATTACAACTTATTTCTATGAAATCCAAACAAAATAAATTAATATCTTCTCAAAAGCCAATGAAATGATTGCAAAATTAACAACATAATGATTTTCAAAATATATTACCAAAAGGAGAACATAAGTTAGAAGTAACAGCAGAACTAACAAAATAAATGAACCCATCAAAAATTCACCGTCATCACACCTATATAAATAGCAAAATCATTTTTACAAAATTTGACGTCTCATGTACACCCACAAAACACCGAATAACATATAACACTTAACAAAGTAAAGAATCATATAATCAAAATAAAAAAACTGATGTTGAGAGAAAATTTACACCCAAATTTGGAGATGGTCATTTGTTGCAGTAGATGTAATAATCCGAAAAGAAATTTTATTAGTAAATTTTTTTAAGGAAGCGAAGGAGAAACAATCTCCATAGATCTCCTGATTCAAAACAAAGATGCTTCAAATTTCTCTTTCACTACTGAACAAAAAATTTCAAAACATAGAGAATGATATAATTAGCAGGCAAAAGTTGAAAAATTCGAGATGAATCTGTGTTGATGAAAAGTGATTTGCTGAAAAAGAAATAATGAATGAATTAGTAAGGAAAAGAATGAGAAAAATGCAGGAAAGAGAGTAGAGGCTGAAAAACGAGATTTAAGAAAAGAACAAAATAGGGTATAAAAAGCGGGATTCAATATTTAGATAAATTATGGAGGAAAGCATTTTGGGCTTTGCCTTTTAATAAATGGTTTACAAGTAATGTTAATTGGACCAGAATTTTGAGGAAGCCTAATTGTCAAAATTGTCCAATTAATTTTCGGAAAGAATAATGAAAAGCTCAATTGCCAAATTAATTTTTTTTTAAAAGGATAATCGGTTTGGAGCGAGACACCGTCGCTAAATATCATACCCACTCCGTCCCGAACCGGATCATTAAAATTAAAACAATAACCACCCCATTGCATCATTTGTTCGACATTTCGCCCTATTCAGTTCGGTTAACGACGATTTTCGGTTTTAACAGTTCGAATACCCTATGATTAACCGTTTGTTGAGGTTTGGTTGCTCTTGAATCAATGTCCAATATACCCTTGAATGATTGTGGATATTGGCCAATATTATTATTTAAAAAAGAAAAAGAGAGAAAATTTTTATTTACTCTACTGTACATTATCACATAGCAGTCCACATGAGCATGCAGAACATCTTTCAAAACTTGGTAGCTAAACCACATGCGATTGGCATTCAAGGCAGGAAATTTGGTGGCAATTATGCAGTAAGCAAGCGTGTCTGGATAAACGTGAAAGTTAATTAGACTTACTATTAACTTTTTAAATACCTTTTACAATGCCGGAAGGAGACAATCAACCCCGGATCCTCCGATGATATATGATTCACGTGGTGTATTGAGGTAAAAGCGAGAAAAAAAAATACTTATAAAAATTAAGCATAAATGTACAAAATGTTCTTATCCTGTTACAAACTGAAAAACTTGTGCCTCGGTCAAAATCAATCCATCATATTTGCAGAAATAAGAACCCGGATGAGCCTTATCACAATATGTCGAAAAAATAATCCAGACCCTGTCCGATTTCCCAGATTGCAATGCCGGCCCCCCAAGAAAGAGCTTCTTCGAGCCGCATTGAAATTGATTTCAGTGATGGGTAGAATACTACGTGCTTGACATTCTGATTATCAGAATACACAAAGAAATGTTCAGCACTGTTCTCCTCCCAGCGCAGTGCAGGCCTATGTCGTTCCAACAAAGACAAATAATCCGTTCCAAGGACAGGTCCACCGCCTAAACCAGCAAATAAAATCATTTCAAAATAAATAAACAAAATCTCATAACAAGTTTCATGGTACATACCTCCAGAAACGATAAAATCATTCCCATAAAAGTTGATGCCAACAAAAATCATTTTATCGAACTTCTGATGATCATGGGTAGTGCCGTCAAGGAGAAGCTGCATGGTGTAGTGAATCCACTTCAAAGGTGCATTCGGACCAGGATTTTGAGGACCTGAGAAGTCGTAAGTCATAATAGAGAAACCATCTACGGCTTCAACTAAGGTCCGGAGATCTTGTGGCCCAAAATCATGCTCCTCTAGTTTATCCGAACGAGGCGGGCCTATAACATACAGTAATTGCAAATTCTGTTTACTATGCTCCAATCTTATGGAGTGCATGGCCTGTCCCAGTTGATGGATAAATTGCAGTGCCTAGGTTTGAAAGTAAGAAGGATTATATCAGTAGCAGTCATAGCAGTTTTTCCATATACTAAATTACGCTTCAAACTAATGATTTGAAGCTAGAAAATCAGTCGCAGCTAGAATATTCCACATTAACGAGTAGGCTTAAGAGGGTGAAAGAAGCAAAATACATACATTAGATCTTCATCATACACAAAGCATTACAATATTCACATGTTAGACATGATGATAAGAAGTATAGTTCTGTTACAGCGAAATGTAAATACTAATCCAAAATCGGAGGTTCAATTGACTCATCAGAGAAATTAAACTAATAGACATCTTTTCTAATTCAGCTTTTATTATTCATACTGGAGTAGTATAGAATAGAAAGGCGCACCACTGTAATTCAAATGGCAAAGTGAATGGAAGGGCTAAAAAAGGCCAAAACTGGTACTTAAACGCAAAATATGCTGCAGAAAATCAATTATTACCATATACCGCATTTCTGGATCTTGCAAAACACCATAGGCTGCCCACCTCGACCATGACTCCAGTACGATACCATCATAACCCATTTCCCTTTAACAATGAAAATAATAATATGTTAAAAATAAATAAGAAGGCTCATGGGCACAACAACCTTATTCTGCAGTTTCCATATGCTCGGCTAAGAAGGACTTGATTCAACAAATTAATATGACAGATAACAACTAAATATAGAGAAAACGAAGAAGAAAATAAAAGGCTTACTTGCATTCTGTAGTGATCAGGTTAACTGCTCTATTTCTCTGTTTCTTCTTTTTCAGCAAATCCAAGGGATGTGCTTCCAAAACAACCCTAGGCAAAACCTATTTTACCATAATCATAAACATGGTAAAGGAACATTAAAATCAGTGATAAACTCAAGCATAACATAATAACTAAGGTAAGTTTTACTTTATACATAAAAATCATCCCGGTGATCATTTTCACATGACTCGAAAAAATTTAGTATGCTTCTGTGTAAGGGATGGATCACAATCTCATAATTAACAAAGTTGCCATCATAATGTTTTAGTATCAGAATTTAGAGGAACATATACGGCTGATGCATTTCATTTCTGTTGAAATCCAGGGCACAGATTGATAAAAACCAAAACTAAATGATCTAAGAATGAAATTCGGAATTGGTTTACATATTTCTCATACTAAAGCATTTAATACAAAACACAACTTAGATTCCATCTTATGTATTGTTCCCATTAAACCTTTTTGTCCACCTTTAAGTTTGTTTCCAATTCTGGAACACTCAAGAAATGCACAAATGTTCATTCTGCTGTGCAGCTTAAAAATTAAATATTTAAATATGCAATCACAAGTCAACTAACCAGGGCATCTCCTTTCATCCTAAGCCCTGCAATCCATTCTTTATCAGCATTATGCCTTCCCTCCATAACCAATTTGGTATCTTGGCTGGCATCATTCAGAACTAGGATCACGTGAATTAGTGCAGAGCAATAACCATTTAGTGTAAGTAACTTGTCACATGCCTTTCACATATAAGCAAACAAAATCATAAGAAAATTTTACACATATCCCAATCTGATCTCATTGTGGACCATAATAACAAAAAAATAAATAAATAATGATCCAGTTAATCCTCTATCCAAAAGAATATTATGAACCTAATAGTATGTGCAGCAAGGACGTATTTAGAACTAAAAACAAAGTATTCAGGATATAAGACAAATCACAATCAATTAGAAAGAGTAATGTAACTCGTACAGCAGGGATTATCTAGCAAAACAGGCACTATTAATAAATGAAACAAGAGAAACCAGGTGCAAGAGCCATATAATTTAGCTAATACTACAACCTATGAGTATAAGAAGTAGCAGTAAACAACCAAAAGGAGCAAAAATTACAGTAACAATACAATCTCCAAAGCTGAAAGCAAGGGATTGATCCAGACTTAGAAATATTTGAAATTAAAAACATAATCACTTAGCAAATCAGGAATCCCATACCTCTTAAGTTCATACCACACGGGTGATAAATGTGTAAACTTATTATTGAACTTCTTGGCCATCTCATATCCCTTAGAATTCCTGCATCATTTACAATTCAAGCATTAACACAGCAACCCTCCACCTAAACTAACATTGTAAGATAAGCTACAAGAAAAATTACAGAAACAACTGGCTAAGCTTTTAAGTGCTTATATGCAGTTCATCCCTAGAAATGTGCGGTTAAAATGTAGATGAAAGTGTTGGGGCCTAAAAAATGTGTAGTTAAAAATTATGTTTGACCAACTTATAAACAATTTAAAGCTTTGAAAAGCATACACTTGCATGTCCTCAGGGGCTTCAAAGCTAAAATACAATTTCAAGCATGGATATATATTTGGACTAGCTAGACTCTCACTAAAATTTAAGCTACACTGAAGCATAGTGACCTGATTAAAAGGGCGTTTGGCTTAGCTTAAAAGTAAACAAAAAAGCCAAAAAGTGGCTTCTTTTTGGGCTTCGTTTTTAATATTGCTAAAAAAAAAACTAGCTTCTTTCACAAAAGAAGTAAAGCCAAACATAATTTAAATAACTCAGTGCTCGATTAGGCGCCTAATTCAGCTGATAATCTTATGTAACAATCATCTGTACATTTCTTGTTCACACATTAAATGCTATTATTTTATATTATATTGAGAAAATAATACTATTTTAAAATGAAATTACCATGGAGTAAGGTAGGCTAGCACGGGATTCTTGAAATTCCGGCGACTGGAATTTTCGGATACCTTCATGTTCTCCTGAATTTTTAGAAAATTAACATTGAAAAAATAGAAACAATCTATTTTCGAATTAAATAATATCAAAACGAAAATTAAGCTAAGAAAATGAGAGAGTCAAAGTGCGTACACTGAGGACTTGATGATAATGAATATCAGTCTTTACGAGACCGCGCTGGTAGACGTACGGTAGGTCGGATCCCGTATTCAAATTCTTATGCACATTAGAAGCGTGCAGTTTACTGTATAAGATTAAAGAAATTGTGGAAGATAGAATGAAGAAGAGGAAAACGGCGCAGCTGCTGCTGCTCGTGAGCTTGTGATCTGAGTTAGGCGGCTGCGATTCCACGGGGGTGACGACCTTGATTCTTCGAGTTGAAGAGTCGGCTTGGCTCGATTTACCATCGCTACTGAGTCCGACTCGCCGGTTTCGCTTTTTCGCCATGACGATTCAACTCCGAGTCACGAAGCAGTCCGTCGCATTCGAGTTTAAGAGAGAAGGTTAAAAATTTTAAGCCCAAACTATATGAGCTAACTTTGTCTGGACCAGCCTAATATTTCACTTATAATTTTAGGGCCTAGGCCGAAATAAAATCTCACTTCTTAGGGCGCTTTCAACTTCCTAAGCCCAAAAATAAAAAACATTATGTCAAATTCCAACATTCGTCCCAACCTTTCGTACGTGTGTCTCAAATCTACCATTTGTGGCACTCTTGTCCTCATCTTTTTAAAATTATTGCATTTATCAATACTTATGTGATGTTGGGGTTAGAATCAAGTAGGGGGATGTGTTTCACGAATACTAAGAATTTTTTCGCATTGGAATTTTTAAATTAAACTTGATGCACAACCCCACCTAGTAAAATTTGGACGATCGATCACTTGGATGGACCACAAGAAGGTAAAGTTGAACTTCAATTTCGGAAGATAAGTGTGACTAATGACGCTGCAGGAGTAACTGGTTCCATGACATTCTATGCTCAAAACGATACTAACAAAGTGGTACAAAATGATGCCAGAAGGAATGTAGGATAGCAATATGGCAGGATTCAAAAGAAGGAAAGGCCGGTTTGTACTTATTGTGGCTATAATGGGCGTGATGTGAGTAAGTGCTATAAACTTCATGGCTATCCACCAAGGTATAAGCCTAAGCAAAAGGTTGGACTGAATACACATGCTGCTCCAGGCAATCAAGCTGGCATCTGCTATAAATACACATTACTTTCTATTGCAGCTATCAATAAGTGGAATCTTGTTCAATTAGATGTTAATAATGCCTTTCTGAATGGGGATTTGTTTGAAGAAATTTATATGGACTTGCCTCCTGGGTATTTACCTGCTGCTGGTGTTAAAGAAGGCAAGCCAGTTTGTAGACTGCACAAATCAATTTATGGACTTAGACATGCTTCTAGACAGTGGTTTTCTAAGTTTTCTCAAGCCCTTATAGCTCATGGTTTCCAGCAGTCCAATCCGATTATTCTCTGTTTACTATGGGATCAGGAGATTTATTTGTTGCTTTACTGGTGCATGTTGATGATATTATCATCACAAGCTCAAGTCACAATGTTGTTGTCCAGTTGAAGTCATTTTTGTATAGTCAATTCAAGCTTAAAGATCTGGGAAAGTTGAAATATTTCCTTAGTTTGGAGATGGCAAGAGCAAATAAGGGGATATCTATCACAAAGAAATTATACATTACAATTGTTAGAAGACACTAGTCTCTTGGCTTGTAAACCAGCCATTTTGCCTATGGATCCTAAAATTCGATTGAGTTCCTTTGAAGGTGATTTACTAACTGATGTTGATGCTTCATCATATAGAAGATTGATTGGTCGTTTGCTTTCCTTGACTATTTCCCGTCCAAACATTAGTTTTGCAGTTCACAAATTGAGTCAATTCATATCTCAACCTCGTTAACCATACCTAGTTGCAGCTCATCATCTCTTACAGTAACTAAAAGCAGCTCCAGGTCAAAGCTTATTATTTTCAGCATCTTCCTTATTACAACTTCGTACCTTTGCTGATGCCGACTGAGGTTCATGCCTTGATTCAAGGAAGTCAGTAACTTGTTTCCATGTGTTTCTTGGTGATTCTCTAATATCTTGGAAGGCTAAGAAGCAACAAACTGTTTCCAGGTCGTCTCCAGAGTATAGAGCATTGGCAGCCGCTGCTAGTGAGTTGGTATGGATACACCAGTCGCTTATTGATCTGCAGGTTTCTCCACCAGTTCTAGCCTTGATTTTTTTGTGAAAATCAAGCTGCAATTCACATTGCTAGTAACTTAATCTTTCATGAACAAAACATATTGGGATCGATTGTTATTTTGTTCGTGATAAGATTGTTGATGGATTCATCAAATTTTTGCCAATTAGGTCTCAGCATCAGTTGGCAGATATATTCACCAAAGCTTAGCATGCGTCTCTCTTCTTTTCTTTACTGTCCAAGATGGCCATTATCAATTTAAATAGTCCATCTTGAGGGAAGCGTGTTGGAAAATAGTAGATGCAGATGCCAGCAACTCAAGTTCAGTTCAGTTCAAGCTTCAGCTGATCTTTAGGCGGCAAAATTAGTTAGGAAAGTAGTTATGTGTAGTTATGTACAACTCTTATAATTAGTTAATTAGTTGGTTGGTTGGTTAGTTAGTTCATTGTTATTTAAAGACAAAATGTATGTTGATTTATCACTGAAATGAAAATTGCTCTCATTTTTCTCAGACCTTCTTCTATCTTCAACAATCTTCACCGGATCAACCATCTCTCTCATTACCAGAGGTAATGATTTGGGTGACAAATTTCCTTTGAAATGATAAATCAAAAACCACGATAACCATCTATACTTAAATAGTTTTATTCTTCGTCCTTTAGTACAAGATAATTTTATTCTTCCTTGGGTGACTTTTTCCAACTTCAGCTAGAACGTATCTTCGTAACATAGTTTTCCGAGCTTGATTGATGGTACGACGGAACGTTAGTGAAAGCACAAGGATTGTCGGCACTGAAACTTTCTGAATCTGGCAGAAAATAATGTAAAGAGAAAACGAAACACAATCATACCATGTCACTTTTGCTACGAAAGAGCTGGGATAATTGCAGGCAAATTCTCATTGTAAAATAGCTAGTAATTTTCAACCACACTTCAAACAAAATATTTTACGTATAAATCCAAATTGTTTACATAATTTTTACCAAATTTGTCGAATATTATCGTATTTCTTTTGGTATCTGGCCCCAATTATAATCTCCTTAAGAAATTAATGAGCGCTTGAAAGAATTCTTTTATTCAGATTCAAATGCTATGGAATTTGAAGTTTTCTAAAAATTTAAATACTGAAAAAAAAAAGTTCATTATTTGAAGATCAAAGTACCTAATTATGTAACCTTTGTTAGGAAAGTGCTAATAAATTTCAAATTTGGAAATGATCGTGAGCAAGAAATTAGAAAATGGCCGAGTTCTCAATTCACGGAAACAAACTGATATCATACACTGCAAACTTCCTTATTCATGACCCAAATTGTACAGTAGACGTGATCCCTAACCATTGGATCTCTCAAGCAAAACATCGGGACCCACAATCAATTTATTCAACATTAAATAGACAATATTTTTGGTAAACCCGCAAAAAATGTAGACCCTCAAATCGATAGGAGTTCTCATATTTTCATCCACTCTTTAATTAATTTGGAAGAAGAAAATAGTATTCACGGTTTCTGGTCTCTACCTGCTCAACAATTTATTTCTTACTCGATTTTTTACTAAGGCATGTCTTAATACAAATTTAATTTAGTTGTTAAACAATCACAAGATTGAGATGTATCACACTTTAAGACGTGATTCGAGGAATTGAAAATATTGGTGTAGTTTGATTCTTTAGCACTCAATCTAGCTAACATATGTGAATTTATTTACAAACGTGAAATGAAGTTTAAGTTTAATGATCATCTTTGAACAAAATAAAATTTGTTAATTAATATAAACTTTTGCCATCCTACGGTTTAAGCCTTTTACCTACTTTCTTGCCGTGACTAAATTCTGTCCATGGCATAGAGTTGCTAAATTTTAATTTATTACAATTAGGTTACTGAACTATAATTCAATATTAATTGAGTCGCTAAACTACAATTCTAGTTTCAAAATTTATCATCTAAACCCCTTCGTCTCTCAAATTGATTAAAATTGCTTAATTAGCAATCATACAACAACATATCTTCCATGTAATCAAAACATGACATTGTTAAGGGATATATATCTCACATCGATAAATGATGTTGACATAGATCAATTAATAAAGATTTTGTGCTACCCCTCTTAATAAAGTTGACATTTTAAGATGGAACCCTAAATCTTAATATGGTATCAAAGTTCATTATGCTCCAACGAGCGATTTGATCCCTTTAAGACTCTAAAATGAGCACATAAATTTTAAGATTGGTCTGCTCAAATGAGCCACCATCGTGCGGGGGTGTGTTACGTGATATATATCATACGTCGATAAATGATGTTGACACAGACCAATTAATAAAGATATTGGGTTAACAAATTGTTAAGATTTTGGGTTCTATCTTAAATTGTCAACCTTATTAAGAGGAGTAATTTAAGATTTTTATTAATTGGTCCGTATCAACATCATTTATCGACGTAGAATATATATCTCTTAACAGACATGTCAACTTACCGCTATATCTTGTAATAAAAGTGTTAAAATAAAAAAATACACATCTTTACCATTTNTCAAGATTTTTATTAATTTTTCCGTATCAACATCATTTATCGACGTTGAATATATATCTCTTAACAGACATGTCAACTTACCGCTATATCTTGTAATAAAAGTGTTAAAATAAAAAAATACACATCTTTACCATTTTAATAAAGATATTAGCACGACCTTCATTTTACTAATGTCATTTTGAGTGCCACGTAGTGATTACTGGAAAATCATTTAGGAATTAAATAATTGATATTTACCCCCTTGCACTCAACTTTCCAAACATCAATTTGGATATGGCCCACAATTATTATTCTTGGTGGCCTTAACTCTTTTCGTCCTTGTATTCAAACTTGAAAGAAATGGCAGCAACTTTTCTTCTTTTGCCTTTTGTTTAGGACAGGATCTTTTATCATTGTCCTTCACCAAAAAGTTACCAACATTTCAAAATTCTTTATGCTTTTACTGTTGAACGATTGATGGTATAACATCACAACTTTTCTTCTAAAAGAGCTCCAAATTTCTTATGTATATATATATTTTGCATGTGGTATAAATTTTTCTTCCGTTTCTTGATCTCTTACGATTTTTTTCTTCTTGTCGAAGACTTTCAGGTATACGAATAAAAGCATAAATATATCGTTTTTGCCAACGATAAAAAAATAAAAAGATTCCAAATTTCCACTCTTCCTCGTACACAAATGACGTATTTGTTTGAGTTCGTTCAATGACTTTTCTAGTAAGACATACTAGTTTATTATTTTGAATATTACAAAAAGACAATAGTGAAACGAGTAACTTTTTTATAAGATTCTGTATTTTTATGAATAAAAAATTTAAAAATACGATGAAATTATAAGACTTAATGGATTAATTTAAAATACTAAATTCATACATTAGCAACTTGAAATAAATATCTAATTATTTAGCAAAATCAAATTACTTATATAAGCAAATAATTTTTAACTACAAAAGAAGACCTCAACTAACTAAAATCTTTTGAAATATCTCATTTTTCTCCCCCATAATTCATTATAATTTCATTTTACCCCTCCTTAAATATCTCTTTTCTTTTCCTCAGTGCAGTCTAGAAAATATATATCATGTGCCAGTACTAGCCATTAGGTGCTGTGAAAGAAGAGTTCTTGAACTCTTATTTCTGAATTAATCTGAAATCTCCTTATCTGGGGTTCAATAATTGTCAGTGTAAACTCAAAATTTAGGCCCTTTTGAGCATTTGAAGTCGAAATATCTCTTCAAAGGTAATTTTTAGTATTTAAATTTATTGGTTAAATTATATTTATTTACTAGTTTCGATGAAAGTAAATTATTTGCTATTCAGTAGATCTTCTGTGATTATTGATTTTAGTTTCACAAGATATTTATATTCAGGTGTAAAATTTCAAATAATGAGTGGAAATTGGGAATATGACAAGACAAAATTTGAAAAGAATGATTTTTCGGTGGAGCCATAGGATTATACGAATTAAATTTTTTCGTTGTTAGCTTGATGTAATTTGGAATTTGTCTGTTTTTAGATGTGGAGAAAATGATAATATTTTACTTTATTTATCATTGAGTAAATTTGTTCTAATGGTGAGGAAGTTATATATTTTTCGTTTTGCAAGGTTTAAAACTTAGTTAGAATGTGCTAAAGTATGTGTTGCGACGTGTCTTTCCAGAATCAATAATTTTGTGTCTAAAATTTTGGGTTTTTTAATGGAGGAAAGAAGCAAATAGAAGAAAATTTTAAGGAAGAGGATAAAGGTCATGGTGATTGGGTAGGAGAGATTATGTATTTTTGGATCGAAGTAATTATGGTGGTTATGGACTGCCTAGAGTCTAATAGGACACATTTGCTTTCATGAAAATGTTAATCTAGTTTTCTCTCGTGTATTATTTACTTTCTTGATTTGTTATTGAAAAACTTTTCGTGAAAGGAAGTGCTATGGTGCTATGCATTTTTCTTTTTCAACCTTGGTTCTGCATTTTTACTGAATAAATGCTTTAAGTTTAACGCATCTCTAAAATTTTAGATCAGGGTACCATGTCATGTGATTTTGAATTATTTGACCGGGTCTTTGAATTTCAGCGCCTACAAGTCTTGGCCATTGGTGTAGCGTTGTTATTCTCGTTTGTATTATCAGTTATTCATTTAGACATGTGCAAATATTGCTCAGCTTTTTTTAGTTAAGCAATTTGATTGTTCTACATTGAAGTGTGATATGGTAAAAAATTGGACTTTGAATGCAAAGCTGACAATTAAAGAAAAATTCCATCAGTCTGAAATTACATACTAGTGGTCGCCATATGTATTTGTCCAAGCTGTTACCTGTTACTTCTGTCTCCTGATTCATTTCGCAAGGGACATGAAGCCAAGTAATTGCTAGACAATCTGTCATTTTAGCTTAAATATTGTTGATGTCCATCTTTGCATTGAGCCATTGCAAATTCTTGATAACACATAGATACTCTTTGCTTATAAGATGACCTAAACTAGAGCATAATGATGCAACGACAAAGATTCATTTGCTTTCTTGATTTATATAAATTTCAATGAGCTAGGCAGTTTTCAGCAGTTATATTGTATCCACTTTATTTGGCAGCTGCTTCTGGATGGTTGAAATTATATAACTGCAGTTTCTTCTTTCCAGGTGGAGTGCTTCAGTTTGTCATGGATTATTTAAGTAGGATCTAGGACCTTGTTGAATTGAGTGATTGCAAGACACCCGAGCTTCATGGAGAGTCACTATCAGCTTGCATTTAGCTGAAATGACGAACAAACAGGTTTTATTTCACACGTTTTTCATTTGCAACCAAACAGGAGTTTCATAGTGCTTTCCTCAAGTTTCCTTGCTGAAGTCTAACATTGTAATGGAGCCTTGTTACGTAAAGATAATTTTATGCAATGTGGATCTATATACTGCATATAAATGAATATTTTGTTTTCCATCAAAATGAGCATTTAAAACATAAACAAATCCATGTGATCTCACACCGAATACTTATTTTCATCACATTTCATATATGAACTACTACTTACTTACTTAGTCGGCTTTTCTCATGTTTAACATGAAACTTTTGCAGGATTCACATAACACATCAGACATAAAGCCTGCTAATCAGGTATCACATGAGTCCCAGTGTGAACAACCGAATAATGTTACAGAGACTCCCGTACCAGATTCAGGTTCAATTTCTGTGTCAAGCAGTGACAACAGAAAAGTTTCACGTGAGGATATTGAACTTGTAAGGCAATTGTTTATCCTTCATGTTCTTTCCTATTGTCTTTGGTATTATCATAACAAATGTCAGGATTCAGTTCTCTAGATTGATTGTGATCATTATCTGCTGTAGGTTCAGAATTTGATAGAACGATGTCTACAGTTGTATATGAATAGAGATGAGGTTGTGAAGACTCTACTGAATCGCGCCAGAATAGATCCTGGGTTCACAACATTAGGTAGGTAGCATCAGAACATCTAAAGTATTTCGTCACTGTCCCTTGATATATGCTGCTGTACCGACCGAACTTTTCTGTATGAAAGTAACTGGTGAGCCCATGTATCAGGCTTTGATGTAATGCATTTTCATTATTTTTATTCTGTTTTCCTTTCTCAATTTAGTGTGGCAAAAATTAGAAGAAGAAAATGATGACTTTTTCCGGGCTTACTACATAAGACTGAAACTGAAGAAACAAATTATCTTATTCAATTGCTTGCTTGAGCATCAGTACCATCTAATGTCATATCCAGCGCCTCCGAAGGTTCGTTTGGCTCCTATTCAGAATGGAATTCATCCAATGGCAGGTAATTACTTTCTGTCATTCACTTATTGTGTTCAATATTCTATATTTTGGTTCGACACTTGATGCTGACTTCGTAATTGATCGTACATTCATTTCATTCTTATAGGTCTCAGTTTCAATGATGTTCATTTAATATGAAAGATTTAAGTTACTGAAAGCCGTTGATGTGAAAAATAGAGAGCTCATCTTTCTGTGCTTTAATCTTAACTTAGGTCCGAAGAATGCATATCACCATCTTATGATGTTCCCTTTTCATGCCTGTTCTTTATTTTAATTTTTTGATGTCTATTAACCTTGCAATAAAACTCTCATTCCTTGCCCCAAAATAGGGGTGGCAACAAGCTAGACCGAGCTGGATCGCAAGCCTGCCCATTGGCTTGGCTCATCATGAGTTCTGTAATTCACTAGTTCTTTAAATTTCTCTCTAGCTCCCTTACATTTTTCTTAGTCTCTGTCAGTCGAAGTGGATCTTCTAATGATTACTTGAACCAATTTTTGGGTTGTTCGAGCATTCGTTCTGGTGGCGGTAATATTTTTAGTAATGATTTCACCGGTGATGATCACATTCCAATTCACTAAGAGTTGGATACAAATACGAATGCCCCTACTGATCTAGATGTTGATGAGGAAGAAGCAACTTCCACAGGAAAATCTCAAAAAGCATCAACTCGAAGGTTTACTTCTTCATTTTGGCAACATACGACACGGCGAATAATCAATTTCCCATTTTCCCTTTAAAAAAAGGGCTCGCGAGCCCAAAAGCTTGCGCTTGTTTAAGCAATGAGCCAAGCTTAGCGATATGGTTGAGCTCGCGAGCTGGCTTGTTACAACCCCTATCTTGAAAGATAGGAGAATATTGTCATTCTTCACGTTATGCTATTCTTGTACTTAAAAACCCATTGCATAGAAGGAAAATTGCATTTTCTCTCTCACAGTGACCCCATCTTGTGGTCCTAAAAAAATTAATGATATTCATGTATATTTGAGTTTTTCAGTAAGCTCGTGGGTTGCCTCCTTATTACTGTTCTATTATGGGTCTTTTTAGGGAGGAAACCTATATTTAAATTCCTGTGTTTCTTAAGTTGATTTTTGTGTGCTGAGCCTTAGCTTCGAAAAGTCATTTTTATCTTTCAAGTGGGGATGTGCAAAGATATAGGTCAATTTTCCTTGCAGTTAAGGATCATGCCCTTGATCATTTATTTGTCGTGAGTTCGTGTAGAGTTATTCTGGGGACGTTTGGCTTGCCTTCTGCATTTGTTTCAACTTCTCGTAGAAGAGCTTTTCGAGAAAGCTACATTAGGCCAGCTTCCTCTAAAAGCTCTTCTAGTCCGACAAAGCACTTTCAGAAAATTATTCAAACATGTTTAAAAGTAGCTTCTTAGTATCAGAAACAATTTTTGACTTTTTAAAAGCCCTGCAATTTCTTTCGGTGTCTTATGATACCTCCAATTTCTTGGATTTCGGTTCCCTCTACATCTTCTGATATCCTACCTGCTATTTACTTCTTTGCCCAGTGCCTTTTGTCAAATTAACTTCCTGTTATGCAAGTTAGGTTTGTCTTAACGCTTATTTTGACTGTGCCACTCACAATGCACATGTTTATTTACATTTCTGTACTGTTGTTCTCCTATATTCCACACGAGCTTTTTTCGTTGGAGCTTTTCTTCTAAGAGATTAAGATTCAAGATTTGAACACAACACACTAGGGGAGGGGTGGACAGAGATTTCATGTTAACACTATAGTGTTTAGCCCCCATAATTCCCTATTAAAGTTTTGGGGATTTTGCTGTTCATGTAAAGTAGGATGTAGAATAAGGTCACCGAAAGCTTAAATTAATGTTATTTTATGTGCATGTTAAACTGCAATTATCTATTATCATGTTATTATCATTAATCAATGACACTTGTTTGCAGTGCAGTCAACAACTTACCTATGGGATACCCTGTCATACAGCAACCTCCAGTTCCCGCTACAGGCCAACACCATTTTGATTCTACGGGGTATTCCACATCTAGCTGTCACATTGTTAATGGAGTTCCAGCACCAGGAAATTTCTATCCAATTCGAATGACGTCTGGGTATGAGTGCGAATTCTTCCTCCTAAAGCCTACGCTTCCTTTATTTTTATATCAGATTTTGAAATTCAAAGAGAAATTTTGTAGTCATGAATGTTTCTTCATCTAAGCCCTAAATATTTTTATATGACCATCGAATATTTCATCATAGATAGACAGAAAGGTACTACTTCTATTTGAAGTTCATTGTAACCCAAGAAATTACGGTTCCACATTTAGCTCATTACGCCTCTGTTTGGTTGCCAAGTTATAAATGGTTTATAAATGCAGTCAAAGTCAAACATTAACTTCAACTACACATTCATAACTACTATTCATATATTATTACACATTTCTTGGGATCCCGTACTACTTCTCTTACTATTCCTCTTTATAAATGATTTATGATTTGCCAAATGGAGGTTAAATCTTCTGCTGCTGACTGCCATTTTTCTCCCCTGCAGTATGATGATTGACACTGGTGCAGTTGATGTATCGCCCTCTGTGCCTCCAAATAATGCGATGTCATCCATGTCAGATATGCCCGTAAGCCCCACATCAGTAGCTTCGACAGGACATTTCCCGTTCAGCGCATCAGAGATATCTTGCATGGGAGTTGACACATCAGCCCTTAACACGGCCTTCACGTCTGATGTGGCAAGTTCAGTAGGACTACAGCTTCCACCCGATAATGGTGCTGGAAATTCTAGAGATTCCCTAAGATCCTTGGCTCAGATACCTTGGAACTTCAGTCTTTCAGACTTGACTGCAGATCTATCGAATTTGGGAGGTAACTACGGTCTGATCTCACTTATGTCGTTTGCCTTTTTTAAATTGTGTATTCTTGCGGCATGTCTTGTTTCACTTTGTTCCATAAATAAAGACAAGATCTCTGAGAATATGTGGGGTTTGCGTAACTGTTACGCATAGTCCCCTAGGATCATATATGATCACTCATAGCATGTTCCGTTTATTGTATTTTAGGATTAACGAAGAAAGAGAGTTAAAATCTTGTCTATTATTCTTTACAAGAGTGTCGAGTATTGCATATTAAACATACCCCGAGTGTTATTTTGCTATTTTGATACGGTAGTTTAATGCATGAAAAATATTATTTTTTCCTTGCTGCTAATTGTTTCTCTCCTCGACTCTTTAGATGTCGTAACTAATTATACCTGTTACT
>CAIGRB010094313.1:25215-35529 GCA_903798255.1 Fraxinus quadrangulata | reverse complement strand
CCCAAAAAAAAAAAAAAAAAAGCAGATCTAGGAGCTCTTGGAAACTATCCCGGTTCCCCATTTTTGCCTTCTGATTCAGATATTCTACTCGATTCTCCGGAGCATGATGATATTGGTAAGATGAGAAACATCATTTTCTAAGTTATTTGTCTATTTGATTGAAATTATTGAAGTCGCTGACATCGCACAATAACATTTTTTTATCATCTTTGATGCTTTTGTCGTTTTAGTAGAGGAGTTCTTTGTTGATTCTGTTCCTGGGCCGCCATGCCCAACATCGGACGAAGAGAAATCCTAGCTTCAGTCGAGACTCGCATTCTCCATGAAGTTGGGTAATTTAGTAGAGCGCTAGTTGGATATATAATAATTGTCAAGGAGAACCATATTAGCTTTGCTTACCGACTAAACTAGATGTTAGACCTTTCGTGAGATATAGCTATTTTATAATAGTATGGTTTATTGTAATCTTAACCAATGCAGTGAGTATCGAACACGACAAATCTCCAAGAGATAGATCTTATCACGTTATATTGTATTTTCTTGGTTAGACGTGACAAAAATTTGTTAGTTATATTTCGAGCTTGCTTGGCTATCAGTGTATCCTTTTCTTAATTGTGTTCAGTAAGAGGAAATTTTTCGTGTAATAACAGAAAATTCCTAAGAAACATTTTTATGCGCGATATACTCCCTTATTCATTTGAAATTTTAAAAAAGCCTTTATTTGAAACATTTTGTGCAAAAAAAGGATCCTTATGACGTCAAGATCCGTTGGATTTTTGGTTAAAAAAAGAAAAAAAAATGTCGAAATTAAAAAGTAATAATTGTGATTTCAGTACCCATTTTTTTTTATTTTTGACTCGTCTAAGGTATTGACTCGGCTCCCGCCGTGTATTTTGTCTTTCTAAAGAAAAGACTCGAGTCCACTGCCATAACAATGTTCAACAAATTTCTCAATTGAAAGTTGCCTTTCTTGACTATTAGTTATATAACCATCTAATAATCCCATAATGGGCATTCAAAGAATTTTTCATGTTAGTTTCCAAATCCACTTAAATAAACCTTCAATTTTTATAATCTTCTTGTGTTTATTTACTTAGATTAAAGATTGTCTCTGTAAATGATCATTTAATTCTGATTATTTTGCTGGGTAATTTTTGTCTGTAAATAAGGAAGATCACAAATTTTTAGGCTGAATTTTTCTCTGGAAAACCTGACGAAATGACAATCAAGCGACGGAAACTTGTGAGGTTAGTTCAAATTCCCCGTGATGACAACTCTTTTTTAAGTTCAAATTCTGCTGGGCACAAGAATTCTTTTATGTGTACTTTGATTGGAAGTTCAATAAGTTCATGGTTGTTTTTGATAAAAAATCAGTCGATTTATGGTGTTTTGGCAGAAGGAGGAGGGATGTGGGATGGAATATGGTTCAATATATAAGCTTAACAATATACAAAGATATGATTTGTATGTAACACTAGATTGTATTGGACAATACTATTCAAAAATGATTCTTTTTTTTTTTAAGTCTATGTTTGAGTCACATTATTTTTTTTATTCTCATTCTTCTACTCATTTTCAACCACACATTCTTCAATAAAATAATATTTTTCATCACATCAATAATTTTTCCTTCTTTTTCAACCACATAAAAAAAATAAAAGCATTCTAAGTTGAAAATGTGCACAAAACATAGGCTAATACTATCTAAGATAGTCGAGATTTTAGTTTAGCTCCTAAAATGCTTCTATTTTGTGTGATATTGTGAACCGTGGAGCTTGTTGCTTTATTTCACAATAGGGGAATAAAGTGGTCTACGATATATGCTACTATTATGTGCTTTTGTTCAGGTTTGAGGAGTCTAATTCTGAGACATCTTTTAGCCTTGAGAATGGTTGGCAATTTCCAAAATGGAAACCAAATTTGAATTCACCAATCAGTGGCATTGAAAAAGGATTAGAAACGGGTTCTTCAAGGATAAAAAGCTTAACTAAATCCGTACACTTTCATTCTTCACATAATGTTAAGCTAGAGTCAAGTTCGAAGAAGATTCTTAACCCTCGGGCCATTCTTACAAAGATGGAACAAAATCTTTGTACTTGCTTGTGTGATTGCAGTATCCCTCGATCCGCTGTTCTTCTACATTCCTGTAATGGATGTCAACCAGCAGTGCCTTGATCTGGATGATAAATTAGAGATCACTGCTTGTGTTCTTCGATCATTTACCGACCTCTCCTACATATTGCACATTATTTTGCAATTTCGTACTGGATTTATTGCCCCTTCTTCTCGAGTATTTGGGAGGGGTGAGTTGATTGAGGATCCTAATGCTACAGCAAAACGATACTTAATGTCCTACTTCATCGTTGATGTTTTAGCAGTTCTTCCCCTACCACAAGTACGTGACCTTTTTGTTGTCTACAGTTATATAAAACAAAATGGTTTCATGGTATCTTGTTCTTTCGTCTGCAGGTGGTAATTTTAATTGTAGTTCCCAGCTTAAATTCCCCAATGTCACCGGCTGCGAAGGACCTATTGAAGATTGGCATTATCTTCCAATATGTACCAAAACTTTTTCGAATCTATCCTTTATACAAGGAAGTAACCAGAACATCGGGGATATTTACTGAAACACCATGGGCCGGAGTTGTTTTCAATCTCGTTCTCTACTTGCTTTTCAGTCATGTAAGCTTCTATTTGTTTAATCTTAAATTCATGGCCTAAGTTTAGATAATCTTATGAGGTGCTAATTTTATTCGTCAGGTACTTGGAGCCTTCTGGTATTTGTTCTCGATAGAGCGCAAAGATAGTTGTTGGCGCAATGCATGTGAGAAGAATGATTGTAAATTACATAATTTATATTGTGGTGGACAACGCCTTGCAAAACTATTCGTTTCTCAATATTTCTTGTCCTATACTTCAACCAAATGATTTGCAGAAACGGATTAGACAATACGAGCAATACAAATGGCAAGAAACCAAGGGTGTCAAAGAAGATTCTTTAATTCGTAACCTGCCTAAAGACTTAAGAAGGGATATCAACCGCCATCTCTGCTGGAGTTTACTCACAAGAGCAAATGTTAAGGGATAGAATCCAATATCGAATAAAGATGTAAACATAAACCAAAGGATTGAGTTACTTCTCTTAACAAGGGTGACATTTTAAGATGGAACCCCAATTCTTAATATGGTATCATAGCCCATTAAGCTTTAACAAGTAATTCGATCCGGTTAATGCTCCAAAAGTGAGCATACGAATTTTAAGATTGGTCTGCTTAAAACAAGCCACCATTTTGTGGGGGCATGTTAAGAGATATAATCCCACATCGAATAAAGATATAAACATAAACCAACTTATAAAGGATTGAGTTACTCTTCTTAACAAGATTGACCTTTTAAGATGGAACCCCAAATCTTAATAGCAAAGACACCTCAACCACTACTCTAGAGTACACTTAATACAAACATGCCATTTAAGTATTTTATACTCGTTCTTTAGTTGAGCAATCTGCTTATCAAGTTATTGACTAATTATTACAGGTGCCAATGTTTGAGCAATTGGACGGATATCTGTTGGATGCAATGTGTGATAATCTGAAGCCGGTTCTTTACACAGAGATGAGCTTCGTAGTTAACGAGGGAGATCCAGTTGATGAGACGCTCTTTATTATGCGTTGGTAATATTTTGATCATGACGACTAACGGTGGTAGTACTGGTTTCTTCACCTCCGATTATCTCAAGGCTGGGGACTTTTGTGGTGAAGAACTTCTTACATGGGCTCTGGATCCCAACTCTTCCCCTGAGTCTTCCCATCTCAATGAGAACTGTGAAAGTTATAAAAGACGTTGAGGCCTTCTCTCTGATGGCCGGTGACCTGAAATGTGTGGCCTCCCAATTTAGGAGTCTTCACACGAGCATATTCAGCACACCTTTAGGCAAGTTCTGAAACAAAACTTATTATTCAAATTTATTCGGTAAAATTGTTATAGCTTTCGATCCCTCTGCTCCCTGTCCCCGATAAAATGTAGGATTAAGCCGTAATCCCAAAACAGAACACACACACAACAAAAAAACTTATCGTGATTCACCATCAATGTGAGAGCTATATCCATACACCACTACTTCAATGAAGAAGGAGAATTACGAGGTTAATCACACCACTCTGAAAGGACAGTCCCTCAGACTCCCATTTATAACATTGAAAACAAGGGCATCTTAATACAACTATATGAATGCCCAATATAGAAACTATGTTGATATGCTGTCGAAGGGATATTTGAACGTTATAATTAGGCTCCTCGCAATCAATCTAAACATGCCACTAGAACAGTCCTCACTAGTCTTCTCTCTCCCGTACTGTAAACTGGGGCTTCTTGAATTCAATATTTCACTGAAGTTTTTGAAAAAAAAAGCATGTCCCAGACGTTTACATAATTGCTTCAGGTTCTACTCCTAGAAGTGGAGGACATGGGAGCCTGCTTTATCCAAGTAGCATGGCATCAACATTGCAGGAGGAAGATTGAGAAATTTCTGCAAGAGGCAGAAGTTAAAATTCAAGAGGCCTTGGCAAAAGAGGGCAGGAGCTCACCTAGCCTCGGTGCCACCATTTATGCTTCAAAATTTTCTGCCAATGTGCTTGGTTCCTTGCCCAACAATCATCCACATAATGCTAAATTATCACCCCGATTACCTAGTGCAAATTTACCTCCTCTGCTACTTCAGAAGCCGGCCGAGCATGATTTTACTTAGGGAGCATAGACTTGTCGATGACATTGCACAATGGCACCCAGTCGGAAGACCTGGTGACGTATACGGTAATAGTATTACCATGTACGTATTTTTCTCCAATCTCAAGCCTTCTTTTTATACAAGTACTTAGTATTTTGATACGCTGTTGCCACTGTGGAAATACGCAGATTTGGCCGAGTTTTATGAGAAATTTACCGGTATGTATGTAGATAATAGCCTTCAGTTATTTATTTACCTGCTCCCCTATTTTTTCCTTTTACTGATTTAGTGCAACCCTTAAAATTCATACCACTCAAATTCTTTCTTGATGATTGTATTGTCTTCTGCATTAACCTCAGTTACGATTTTTGTGGAAGTAAAAAAGATACAGAAAAGTTAACCGTATAGGAAACATGTCAACAGTAGCCACAGAAATCTTCCATAGTAGTTTTTTTTGTTTTTTTTTTAAAGAAATAATTATCTATAATTTGATTAATAAAATGGCTTAGCATATAAACCTTCCAGTTTATCTTTATTAATTATGGTCAATTTTACAACTCGAAGTTATTCTAAAACAAACAACAGTGAAAACATAAACAACAGTAATTATTTCATAAACAAAACTTGATTACTCTGAAATAACATTTGAATACACGACTCAATACTTACAAAAAATAAAACTAAACCCATCTAATTGAAAAGTTACTACTATAATCAGTATTAGAACATAACCAAAACAGTAAAATTTCATCTCTAGCTCCATGCATATTATCTTCTATTCCTCGGAGACTATACTTGTGCCAAAACCGCTACTACTGCCGCTTGCACCACCGCAACTGCTACTGCCATTGCCATCAACGTTGCTACTGCTTGCATCATCACCATGGGCGACCTTTTTTGCCGCTTTCTTGATGTTGAAAGCCAAATGAAATTGGGAATTTTGGCGATATCCCCACAGTTGAATCCAATCACCTTCTTCCAAATTGTTTGATTTCACCATTTTACTCCAGTCTTTTTTAAGCACAACCATTTTCAAAGTACCCCACCTCCTCATATGCAACGTGTAGTATTTACCTTCTGGATCAATTGTTACAATCTTGACACTGCCTTGGTTAACTTCTACTACTTGTCGCTCCACTTGTGTCAAGAATTCCATCAGTTTTTCTCTGTTGTGAGAAAGAAAAATTCGATTCTGATCATACTTAGAATCAGAATCTGTGAGCCTTTTTTGGTACAAGAAAATCGGCACGGTCCCTCCATTCAACCCTATTTCTTGCAAGATTTCAGGAAGAAGCGGTTCGGGATGAGGCTCTGGCTCATCTTGTACGATATTTTCCTTCAACTTTCTCTTTTTCTGGGGCATTCTTTTGCCTGAATAAGGAATCATAGTGATAGGTTGCGGCATTAATATTGGTCGTTGATCATGAAGAAGAAGATCTTCAAAGAGGCTAAGTGAAACCGTCTTCTTCTTCTTCTTCATTGGAAACACTTTAGGAAGAGGAAGATCAAGATCTTCACCATCAAACAGATCGAAAGAAACTCTCTTCTTCATTGTAGACAAGAATTGAATTTCTATTTCTTGTTTGCAGTAAATTTTTTGTGTAGAACTGAATGGGTACGTTCATTCTTATATAGATGCTTATGGTAATCCCATTCCAACTCAATAAGGAAACCCAGAGAACCCCTGAAACTCGTTATGGTAATATTTGTTGATTTAAGAAAAGGAAATATATTTCATGTTTACCATATATGGTCTCTCCGAGTTCGAGTTTATAACGGTAAAAAAATGGAGGTCAATCAGATTATTACCTAATGCGAAAATACCTCCAACTGTTCTTTTTTTGAAAGTCCCGCCTGAATTTATTATTCAGTAAATATGTAAATTAATTCTTTTTTATTGGTCATTTTATAGTAAATTTATATAAATAGAATAAAAACTAATTGGTTCTTATTGGTTTGAGGTGTGTTACCTGATTTCTATTCAAAAAAATGTACCAAGTAAGAAAATGTATCTAAGAGTTCGTATTATCATTGTCACGATGATTATCTACACCATTCCTAACTTTCATTCGAATAAAATTTAATTATTATTCTAAAAATTATAATTCTAAAAAAGAAATTAAAAAATGTGCAAGTGTTTTAAATGCACTAGTGAGAAGTGCTGGGACTCGTGATTTCACCATAGTTAATTTTGCTTCAAAATTCATTTTTAATGTTGTATAAGTTGAACTCACTAATTAAATCACTTTACCTCTTTCGAGTTCAAATCAATCATATCTAGTCGAGCTAACTCACTATGCACTCGTTTGGTTTAGCTAAAAAAATTAGATTTTAATCTAAGTCCAAGTATAGTCAATAATTAATTTTAACAACATATTTTATGAAATTTACATCTTTTAATCACGCATTCTATTGACTGTTTTTAAAATTATTAAAATCTGATTTTTTTATAAGTCAAACATGAGTTATATTTCTTTTTGACTTGGAATAAGCCTCAATTAAACACATTAAATCATGAAACAGTTTAATTATTGACTGCAACAATTACATAGTTACATTTCATTCAAGTTAACGAATTT
The DNA here is from genome assembly GCA_903798255.1 of Fraxinus quadrangulata. Lineage (NCBI taxonomy): Eukaryota > Viridiplantae > Streptophyta > Magnoliopsida > Lamiales > Oleaceae > Fraxinus > Fraxinus quadrangulata. The sequence goes on along the minus strand of CAIGRB010094313.1, from coordinate 28,224 downwards.
TATTACGTGTTTTAGATATAAGAAAAATACAAGAAAAGAATTGAGTACATCACCTATCTTTAAAGAAAAAGGAAGAAAATTGAATGATCTTGTACCGATGTAATTCAGTCTCCGAGCGAAGAAGCTGAAAACCTAGCCCATAATTGAGTCTCATTTTCCAAAACGTCATTTTTCTTCAAACTTATTTCTAATTGTAAGTTCTTCCAATAAAATAATTTTGCACGTGAACCTAATTTTTATCTATAAATTCTAAAAAATTTACTATTACAAAATCTAATTTTTCTCTTTTAAAAAATGGGGCTCGAACAGAACCCTAAGTTCGAAGCTTCCATGAACTAGCGACTATCTACGGGCGCTTCATCAAGAACTTAAGCAGCCAGCTTGCTTTAATCACCAATTGTCTGATACAAACTCGGTTCTAATGGACCAAAAGAAAGCAGAAAGTAGTTTTTTTCTCTCTATTTTTCTATGGTGTAAACCATCTCCTTTTGAGCTAAACAAGGTCTATTTATAGATGTGGAAGAGTTTCCGAAGTTGTGCTTCGAAAACGAGTTAAAACGAATGACAAAATACTCAATAATATTAAAAAATAGCATTAAAACGGCAAATTAGCTAGGCCGCAGTAAATAGCAAGAAACAACGGCTTGAGCTATACCGAGGTTGATCGCAATTAGCCTTATTTATTAAGTTTTCATTTTCTTACATTATCTTCTAGATTTGTTCATAATTCACTTTCTTTGGGAGATTGGTACTTTCTTCAAAATATCGTCCAATTTTCTCCGTTTTTATATTGAATTTCAATTTTGATGTGAAGATTTTAAAATCTTCTAGATTGATCATCAAAACTTCACAATCATCCGGAACTGGGATGTCTCAAGTTTTGAAAGTGCGCAATTTAGTCCTCAAACGTTTCAAATGTTGAATTTCACCCCGAAACTTGTGAATTCTTCTGGTAGCTCTCTTTTTACTGCCATCCAATTAATCTTTAATTGCTTTGAACCAACTCATAATTATCTCAAAATCGTCCCTTTTTACACCAATGAAATCCAATTTTGAGTTTTTCTACAATTAACGTAATAACATTAAATTAGGTGGAAATTCGCTTGATTAGCCTTAAGTTTTAGTAGGTTTGACCGAAGACAAGACTTCTGTCAGTGATTATATGGGGTTGTTCAACCACTAGAGGCAACGAGGATACAGAATCAGTTGATGTCGATTTTGATTACCATGAACCATCTGGTGACGGTTGGACTGCCGTTGTTCCTCCATAAGGTACATATTTGCAAATTTCTCCAATATCGGTTATATGAACACTGGGAAAGCATCTTTGCAATTGCAGTTAGTGCTAGAGAATGGTTGGCTGAGGTTGAATTTACGACTATATTAGTTGGTGTTTGAAAGATGGGATTATCATGTCGGTACAGAATTGTTGAACACGATGGTGGATTGGTGTTCTGTTACTTACATTTAGATGTTGCACTTCAAAAATAACGGAAACCAATTTTCTTGAATACTCGACAAGATAGAAACTAGTACGACCCGTTAACTATTAGGTGTTTTGACATTAATAGCAACGGAAATCAAGATTTTGCTGGAAAAGTTCAAAGAGACGAATCTCCACTTACCCGGGGAGGATGATAGAGCCACAAGACTCGCGTCCGCATTTCCACAAATTCAGTGACAACATTGTTCACAAGTCCATGCCATAATCAAAGACCCTCAATTTCAGCTTTAATTTTCCATTAATTTGTTTGGAGAATATTGTAGAATGTTGTGTTTCTTCAGAATGTATTTAAAGACACAAGTTAACAGCCATTGTTCTTCGGTTGTTGATTCTTATTATTGAAAAACAATGAAACTTTTTCTTATTGTGATTGTTTTTCTTTGTTTGTGTATCGTTCGTCGTCTTCCTCTAAGGCCATGGATTGTCAAAATGTATTGTTAATCATTTTTTCGAGGGTCGTTGGCACTTGGAGATTTTTCAAGCATTTCTACTTCGTTTAAAATTTTGTGAAAACCTTAAATTTGATTCATGCAGTGAGTAGCAAAACACATGTTCGAAAATGGACACAATGAGAATAGATGTGCACGAGTTTTCTCAAATACATGGACTAACAAAAGTCCTACAAACAGGACAGGTACTTTCACTGTGAAGCCATGGATTAAGGCAAGTTGCATGAAAGCAATGACCACAGCCCTCTAGGCGTTGGAGTCTCTCTGTGGGTTGATATTCTTCCCAGCATATGGGGCAAGTCTCACTGTTTGGCCCTGTAATTCGCCGGCTTTCACCAACTACAAGTTCTTCTGGTCGATAGACCTCAATTCTACACTCATCCCGTGTGGCTGCTGCCCGAGTTTCCACAATTTCTGGCTGTAGTATCGAAGATTCGTGAGGTGATTCACTAGCTTCATCATCGTTTAGTACAAATTTAAGTCCGATGCAGCAAAGAATGCAACTTCCTATGCACAACGTTGAAACGAGCGCAACAATACTTAGTATAAGAAGACACAGGAGGATGATTCTGCCTACTGATTTATTTCTCGATCTACCTGCAAACAGAATTATCAGGGAGATCATATGTATGCCTGGTAGGGATGGCAACATGGCTTGGTGGCCATTGCAGTACCCCTCACTTTCAGCATTTTCAGGAGGCAAAACGAGATTAAAATATCCCATCTTGTTAACTTATTATTATTTTCTAATATTGATTTTCATTTTTAATAAAATTTAAATTCACAAACGTATAGTAAATAAAAAATAAGAATCGGGACGAGGACGTCATGGATAAACTTGCTCGTTAAGATTGCAATAATAAGATGAAGACCCGCACCATGTGTACTAGGTACAAAAGTAACCATGTCAGCCATGTAACTTTTGACATGTAGATGACAGTAGATAGCATAATCTTTTACAATTAACTTAGCTTTTAATTAAATCATTCAAATGAGATTACATCAAATTAAAGTTATGACTAAGCCATGTTTGATATCATTAATTAATTAATTAAT
>CAIGRB010094313.1:0-25203 GCA_903798255.1 Fraxinus quadrangulata | reverse complement strand
TATTTATTTATTTATTTTTTTTTTTTGTGGAAAATGAGTTTTAGAATAATGAAAGAGGCTTACAGTTCACCTGTACAATGTTGACAGATGGAGATATCCCATTCCAACTGAAGATTGCCATCAAACCCATTGAGTTCATATTGATCAAGCGAAGCAACCGGAATTGGCAGATTAACTACTGCACTGCACCCGTTTGATTTCATCTCTTCAGCTCGCAATATCGATGAAGTAGCATACATAGACACAGTCGAGTTACTTAGGCATCCAATTGGAATTAACTCGGTTTTGGCACTGGCATGGTGGTCCATCGGACACCTCAGAAAGGTGTAGTTCTGATAAAGCACAGACCTGAAAGGAGAATTGAATGACCAACTAAAGTTCATAAGCCTCCTTGGAAGGCATTTCCTGGGATCCTCAAGTACTATTTTCTGCTCAAAGTAGTTGATATCGCGCACGTAAAACTCTCCAGAAGAAGGTTTCAGGTTTAGAACTGCTATTCCTTCACTAGTGCATCTAAGATTGAATTCTTGATAGCCATTAATGGCGTGGGGTTTTTGGCCTTCTTCAAGTAATTTAAAAGGGTATTGTATATAGAAGCTATTATTGCCACAAATGGGATTTGGAGAAGAATTCTTTGAATAGACAACAGAAAAATGAAGAAAAATGAAGAACAAAATTTGGAGAATAGCCATGTTTTTCTGGTATTGACTTAGTGGAAGGTCTTTGGGGGGTTGGGGGAGAATATATAAATATAACCTGGAGAAGAATCTCTCCCCCAAGGTATATATATTATTTAATCCATCATGCATGAAAACTTAAAGAAAAGAAACACGTAGAAACTCTATTCGTCCTCCAAACTTTAAAAAAATGTCACTTCAATCGTGAATTTTGATTGACAAATATACAAAGTTGATTCAGTCAAGTTACTCTTTTACGTATCTCTGTAAAATTAATGTTTTTGTTGAGTTGTACGATGGCGTTGCTTGTATGACTAACAGTTTTGATGAGATCACGTTAGTAAGATTATATGTCTTACATTCACACACAATTTTTGCTTCGTGGCCATCATTTAAAGGTTTTATACTCTTTCGTTTTAACCTGTCAATTTATTGACTCAACGTGTTTCCGAATAGTAAAAATAATTGGTTATGCTATTCTACTAATTAATAAATTTCGAGATTATAGCCAACACCTTCAGAGTGAAGAAGAACTATACACTGATACGGATATTCTAACTTGGTATTAACAACTTAGCCCTAGCCCGTGTTTGGTCTTAATATTAATCAAATTTTGATAAAAATCAGATACTTTGAAGGGTTTTGCTATTTGTACATCGGAGTTGACATCTCGGTGTATACCCTCCTCACAGAAGAGGGGAGGCCCACGTCCAATAAAAAATTAGTGAGACCCCCTTTACATCAAAATGTCAATTTCGATGTGCATATAACAAAACCCTACTTTGAAATGGGGGAATTTGAATTAAAAATTGCTTGCCACAATTAGACTGTCTAAGTGGCTCGACAAGTCATCATTCATGTCTCCGTCAAATACTATTTCTGAACAAACTGGACGAGTGCTGTTCCTTTTTAACCACAAAACAATGCAGTCATTGTGGAAGAAATGCTCACATTTAGCTATGCTCCTTACTTCCTCTTTGGGATTGTATGCTGCCAGGCATATTGCACAAGAGATATTCCCTTGTCCTGCAATGCTCTGATTTTCCCCAACAACTACCAATTCTGTATGGGACTTTATTTTGGAGTCATCAAGGCCTGTTATCGCTTGGCGTGACTGCTGCGGCTATATATTTGGTATGGTGGATTGCGACAAAGCAGCAGCAGTGGCAGAGTTGGGATCCACACTTGCGTTGACCTCATTTCTTCGCATTGCAATCTTGGTCTAACTCTCGCAACATGATAACAAGAGTAACACCAGTAGAAAAAATGATGGAATTAAGAATGGTGATTTCAAAAATTTATTCAAACCCGACTTTCCTGTAAATTCAATGAGGTTAGAGAACATTTGAAGAAATTAATTTTGTAATGATTTCTTCAATTATCTTAGCAACCAAAGAGCACCCGTGAGTTGGTTGGTGAAGTGGACAATACAGTACCACACAATATTAAAAAATAGAAAGAAACCAAAATCTTGCAGATTACACTGTCTAATCCTGTGCACCACACCATACGGTTGGAGTACTAAACAAACCCTAAACCATATATGTTACAATCCATTTTATATAGTCAAAGTCAATTTTCAATTATTAGTTTACATTTAACAAAAAAAAAATAAAATTTGCTATAAATATGAATAAATCTATATTTTTATAATTTTATTTATACAATAATACGGGTCAAATTGGAACAAACCACGACCCGTGACCCGCATGAACTCGACCCGGATGGGTCAGCGGGTGGGCCTGGGTTGTAGTCCAAAATTTGTGGACCGACCCGGAACCGGCTCGGAACCCGTAGCAAGTGGGCTTTTTTTCACGCGGACCGTTACTGGGCTCATATGTTGGAGGGCTGACCCGGCCCGGACCACCCAAATTGACACCTCTAGGTTGTGGTTTCATTTATTTATTTTTAATTTATGATTTAATAGGGGAAATGCTTTTATCCAAAATGCCCTTACTTTATTTGGAAAAAGAATGAATTTTTTATTTTGGTTGTCAACTAATTATTTTGGTAGTCAAACTGATGGAAACTATCATTTTGGACTTGATCCGTGAATTTTTTGAAGGTTTGCTTCTCACGGTTGCACAAATGAATGGTTTGTGCAAAGTCTGTTCTTAAATGAAAGTCTTGGTACCGTTGTTGTAATTTTCCTAATTTTATTAAAAATAAAAAATATAAAAAATAAAGATAGAATATATGGACCTACAATTTCAAATGATTTAAATTAACGTGTTTCTAAGTGTTCACGTTATACATTTTTAAGAATCACCTCTTAACATGTCTGTATCGTGGTGTATCCAACACACGTGTTTTTGTTGTACAACGTTGCGGGTACATATTGCTAATAATTCAACATAAATTTATTTGCAAATATTTTCAATTGTGAGTGAATAAAAGGGAAGGTAACAGGGCAGGTCGGGGTTGGGGCAACCTTCCTCGCCCCGTTACCCGTTTAGGGTGGGGTGGCGCTCTTGCCCTGTTTATTACCCGTTTAATTTTTTTTTATAAGTTTTTGATAATTCATTTTATTACCTCTATTTATTAGAGTGTGACAATAATATATTTTTTAATTAATTATTTATTTTTAAAAGTTAATTATTCAAATATATTTGGTAAACTAAGAATTTTATTGTTTGTTATTTTTTTTATAATTTTAGTTGCCATTTTTTAATTATAACTAATTAAATCTCATAAAAATTTTCATTTAAAGTATTGAATTCTAAAAAAAAAAATAATAAAAAAATTAAATGGGGTGGGGCTGGGCACCTGTTATCTGTACTTGCCCCGTCTCTGACTTCAATATCCAATTAAGCGAGTAATCATTGCCTCGTTCAGGCCGAGCCCCACGAGTATTGGATTTGTCGAGATTTTTTGCCATCCATAGTGAATAATTTGAAATAAAAATCAAATAAGGAGTCACTAAAGGGAAATACGAATTTTATCAACAAAAAAATCATTGTTGATTTTTTTAATTTCTTTGAAATTTTGATATTCAATGACAAATTAATTTCATGGTGCTTTTGTCAAAAATTTTCAACAAAAAAATCATTGTGATATTCAATTACAAATTAATTTCATGGTGTGATTGTTGAAAATTGTCTGTTGGGAAATCTTTTCAACTACCCCAAGTTACGGGCAATATTTCTTGCATTATCATTAAAATATTGGATTTGAAACATCTGAATTTTGGCATATACATGGTAGTTTGTTATTTGATTTATTAATGTGACAATTTTTATTAAATCATGCATCAAATAACAAATTGTCATATGTATATTACGTATGATGATTATCGATAGCCTTTACTATGAATAACATTATTCATTTTGTTATGATTGTTTTCCATGACTACCTCGTATGTGAAAACTTCACATTGTTGTACGGATCTATGTGAATTTTATTTTAAATGAAAATTTTCAATAGTCTTCTGAATTTTGTAATATAAAATTTTTAAAATGAAAGTCTATAAAAATTTATGAAAAACTTTAATTAATTCTATATAAATCTATAAAAGTTAGCGAAATCCGAAAAAGTCATCACTTAAAAAGTTTATAAAAATAAAAAATCTTCAAGAATTTCAATTAAATACACCCGTTATAGACCAAAATCACACAAGCTATGGGTCAAGAATTAAGGGCCAATTTCACCACTCTCTCGTATCTTTGAAAACTATTACATATGTCATTACAATTTTGAAACTCATTATTTTGTTGAAAACTTCGAAAGCATAAATGAAGTTCCTAAACATCTATTAAGTAGAACTTGTCTAGTTGAAAATTAAAACTATGAAAAATAATGTAGGTATTGCATTTCGAAAAATTGAAAATTGTATAATTGTCTAATTATAGGAATTATTAAGTAAATATAATATTTTTATAATTTTAGTTGTTTGATATGTATACTTTTAATTATTAAATTATTTTTAACATGATTAAAAATTTCAAATAATATTAAAAATAAGAAAGCGTTTTTTTATGCTTAGACTGCTTAAACTCGTAAAATTTGAAATTTCGCTTCAATGCCTAACTACACTTTACAATTTTTAGAACACTGCTTGCGCGTACCTCCCCAAATTTTTTATCCACATTCTTATCTACAACCCTAGAATAATTTGAATTTTTTATATCTGATGGTTGTTTATGTCTGAAAATTTTCTTAGGAAGACATAAAAATACTTATTTATCTCTCATATTTTTGCAATAACCAAAATAAATACAACTTTAAAAATTTTAAAAACTACTTGCCCCGCATTTTAATTCACGTATGGAGAATATTTGGATAAAAATCATCTTTAGAGACAAGATATATTAATTTAATTGAAACTAAGAAAATGAATGCGAGGAAAAAAAATTAAGGACATAAATGCTAAAGTGAGCAAATATTTAAGAATCTTTATTGCAATTAAAATGTGATGTATATAGTCATTTCTGTCGTGTAAATATAATTACCCTAGTGATGCTTATTCAACCCTGATAAAAAAAAAAATTAATATTTGTTCCATCCGAAGACGTGCCCCTATATAACTTGTTACAACCCATTTTTTATAGTCAAACTCAATTGTTGAATTGTCAAAGTCAAGGTCAAAAAAGGACTTAATTGAAGTAAATTATTTTCTTTGGGTTTATTTTGTAATTGATAATATATGAAGTTTAAGATGGATGTGATTAGCTAAAGATTTACTTATACATCATATGATAGGTTGGGGACTTCCTTTGCAATTACCACTTGATGGCCCAATAATTAGCATATTCTAGACCATTTTTAATCCATTCCCCACATATACACACAAATAGAACCGACAGAGAAGGTTCGAGAGAGAGATACATCGAGAGGAAGGAAGGAAAGAGAGAAAGAGAAGAAGAAAATGAAAGAAAATGAGAAGAAGGGATAATGGAAGGGAAATGAGTAAGTGTTATTTTCATCAATTTGGGTTTAATTCATCAATTTCTTCATGAGATAAATGAATAATTTTATATTAAATTTCTAGGGTTTTAATTGGTTGGTTTAAATTTCAGATTAAGTTGAAGAAATATCATTGTTAGTCCAAGTTCTTTAGTGATTACCTTCCATTTACATCAAGGTAAGGAATTTTATTTTTGGACAAACCCAGAATTTATATTTGGATTCTTGAATGAAGTATGTTTGGTGGGTTATTTATGTTGATGGAATACTTGTTTGATAGAAGAAATTATAAGTTAGAATATAAAAGTTAAGTGGATTGAATTATGGTTGTTAGTTTTCACTAAGTTTGAAGAAGGAATTGCATTTATGTTGGAATGAAGGCTATGTTGATGAATTGATTATTAGTAAATGGACTAGAAATGTAATTAGTTCCATTAATTAAAGGAAAATTTGGGAAATTTATGTATGTATCTAGAAATTTGGTTTAAGAATTATAGCAATAGATAATAAGGCTTCTTGATTTGTTAGTGGTTAAATTGGTTATTTTATATGATATTTCAGGTGGTGACGAAGAAATTGGAAAAGCTTACCGAACGTCATAGTCTGTAGTTTGTTTTCTATGAGTGAAAAAGCTTATTTTTCAGAAATAATTATTTATTAAATTTATATCATATCAGAAAGTTAATTATTTCATATACTTGATTTGACAGCATGATTTTCATAATCAAACGGATTTTATAGTCAGTTCTTTTAAAGTTAAATTCAGTTTATTTAAATTATTTCTCTAGCATATTATATTTATATTATATGTTTTAGCATGTCTTTAGTTATTTTAAAAACCACCAGAAAGTACCCAGATGATTTTACCCCAGTCTGCACTGGTGTGAATGTGTTTCCATAGTGTATGATTTCAGATGGTTATTTTACCCGATCTGCACTGGTGTGAATGTGTTTCCATAGTGTATGATCAGTTATGGTGATTTAACTCACTCTGCACTATTGTGAATGTGTTTCCATAGTTTATGGCCAGATTATAGCTCTGCGCGCGTATGACCAGAATTTTAGAATTACAGAATTAAATAGCTTTGCCATGTATATCGGTACTAATCGATACATGAGCAAGGTTATTCAGGGTACCTTTTTGGTGTAATATTTTAGTATTTCTATAGCTTATTGGCTTTCCAACTATAGAATTCAGATTATTCAGTTCTTAGTATAAAGTTTTCAACTTATAGTATTGAACAACGAAATATTTCAGAGAGTTTCGCAGACATAAGATTAATTATATTCGTTATACTTTATAGTTATTTATTTAGAATGAAGAAAAAGAAATTTTATGATGCTATCATGTTCAAGTTTTTGAAAGTATTGTCAGATTTTCAGAATTTCTCAAAGTTTCAAAAGAATAAGAATTTTTAAAAGATTATGCATAAATGGAAGAAAAATATACTTATTTGTAAACTATCCACTCACTGAGTTACAAGCTCATATTTTTGTCACTTCTTTTCTTATCAGAAAGTAGTTGAGTTGAGCAGTATTGAAATTCGTCGATCCATCGAGCTGAGCCATACCTTGCCTTTAGTTGTATGATCTATTTTTCTAATTTATTCAGTTCATATTTCTTTTGGGATACATGTATGTTGAGTTAGAAAAGTTATTGTAATTCATGTATCCATATCATGGACTCACTACATATTTAGTGTTTTGAATATATTTGGGACTTTTATTTGTAAAATATTTGTAAATGCCGACTTCTCATTATTATATTTTGAATAGTTTGAGTTTTGAGGGGTTGATGTATCATATTTAAAATTATATATACTGGCTTGATAATATTGAATATGGTTCATGTGGTTTTTAGTTCATATTACATGGGAAACACTGTCAAAACTTTTATAAAAGTGTGTCACAATTTTAACATGTCATAATTGCCTTGATGGTGGGTCCAGCACTTAACTGGTATCTATCATCGGCGCATAACACGTGTCAGGTCCATTATAATGACTTGGGATGGGTCGTGTCATTGGTATCAGAGCATGTTGATAGAGTCAACTTGCATTACCTATTTTGATTTCTTTCTCAACATATCATGCATATTTTGTAGTTGGAGGTCATAGCTCGTGGTGGTAATATTCGTAAGCTCAATAATGTGCCTCCTCAACCTCAAGTTACTCCTGATAGAAAGGAGAGTATGGGTGAGGAATGAGATAGTCAAACTCATAAGCAGTCCAACATGGGGATGTAGCTCAAGCCGATCTTATAGCTGATAAGGTTGCTACAGTTGTCGCTTCTGGTTTACGTGGTTTCAAGGAGTAGTATAGTATTGAGCGAGCAATTAAATTAGGAGTTAAAGTATTCACGAGCACAGCTGATTTAGCAGAAGCCGAATCTTGGCTGGTAAAGATTGAAAGAGTATTTGATGTAATGGATTATCCTTTTGATTGAAAATTACGTCTTGCTACTTTCTTGTTAGAATGAGGTGCATATGATTGATGGAGATCTGTACAGAGTAAATATGTTGATCCTTCTGTGATCACTTTGAGTGATTTTAAAGATGATTTTAGTGAGTATTATTGCCCTCGCTCCTATAACAGCATGAATTTTTGAGGTTAGTTCAAATTTTCTCAGTGGCGGAGTATCAAAAAAATCACTTGAACTGACCCTGAAACTTAACTGGGAAAAGGGAACAACCAATAATCTCGCAACCAAAATATTCAAATTCATATGATGGTTCTTGGGATGTGGCAACTGTTGCATTCGTAGAATTGCTTTGGCAAGCAAACGCTAAGGCATAGTATCCCACTGGGTCTAAATTTGCTGGACAGGTATAAAATATGTAGTTTTCATAATAAGTCGCAGTGAAAGGCGAAGATTTAAGGTTTATAGAGTTATTTCAGAAGCCTTCCTGGGAGGCAATCGCTGGGATCATGGAGGGTTATTTTGTTATCGTAGTAGTCGATATAATTTATGTAAAAAGCACCAAAGAAAGGAAGATTTAGAATGGGTATTCCCTGATTACTGCATGTCAGGTTAATATAGGTACGGTTATTTCCTATTTCTTGGCCTTGTAATTTGAAAGGGTACTTTATTTGGATGTTGCCACAGAAAGACGATGAACAGACATTCAGGGAATGGACAATCGGAAAGATTAAGAAAAGAAAGAGAGGAAATTTGAAAATTTCCATATTTTTAAAGAAAATTAAGGAGTGTGTAAAGGGACTATGAACTAAATATGCCTGTGGGATATTGTTGCACGATGCTCTGTATTCTACATGTATACAAGTTCTGCTCCTCGTAGACATCGCACGGAACAAGAAAAGTAAATTTACAGGAAGGAAAGACAGATACGGGACAAGAATCCCTCGGTATGACCAAAAATATATTTGTTTGTCAAAGGTTAGACGTTCACAACTATAACGCGGACAGTAAACTAAAGTCTCTCGATTTGTGCTTTTGTTGGCTTCTTAGCTTGCTAAGTTTGGACTTTGATCTTTTGTTCTCTCTGGACTCACGTTATATATATTCAATGAAGTTTTTGTGTCAGGTTTTGTAAGGTCAATTAGAACTAAATAGTTAGCATGTTAACAAAGAGAAAGTCTGTTTAGGTGATGTATTTATTCTAATTTTTCAAATTTTTAGAGATTTAAAAAGTAGAGTTATATTCAATTAAGATTTTTATATACTTTTTAAAAATTCTTAAAAGTCACGGATATTAAAACTTTTTGGATGTTTTAAAAAGTTACGAGTTTTCAGAATGTCAATTATTTTTATAAAATCCTTTACGTACAAAAGTTTAAACCGAAAGTACAAATACAAAATATCATAAAAAGTCTTTCCTTCACCGAAAATTTTGAAAGACTAAAAATATATATTTCTCTCAATAAAATTTTCTTTCATATTTCATTCTATGAAACCATGATACTAAAATCTAATATTTTTCTCTCTCTTCAACTTGTTAATATTATTATTATTATTATTTCATTTTTAATATTCTCACTTTATTTTTCCGTGTCTTCTTTCTCATCATTTTCTCCATTTTTCTATGAATAATATCAATTTATAATTATCTATTCTCTTCTTTTTCATGGTATCTTACAATTCTTCTCTAGGAAGATTGATTTTTAATTTAAATTTTATACACATATAAATTAATATGTAAGTAAATTTTAAATATTTGTTGTTTGTTTAATTTAATAACTTTTGTACAGTTTTGATTATTTTGATAATATTGAACATTAAAAATTCCTTTTTTTCAATGTTGATAATATGGAAAATTAAGATTGTTTATTTTTCTAATTTAGGTGACTTATATTTTCATACTATTTAAAAAATATATTTTTATTGACATGAAAAAATTTAATTTTATTATTGTGTTGTGATCATTTAATCATACAAATATTGGTTCAGAATGATGTGCGGCAAGTTATATACAAGATTTCTTCCTCAAATGAAAGTATGTAAAAGTCAATTATGGTCATCTTATGGTGATGAGTGTGTTTAACTCATGCATTTTATTCTATTTAAACTTGATAATTGGTTAGATCTCATGAGTATAGAACGTTTTTAATATGTGTTCTAGTGGTGTTTTATGTATTTTGTGAGGTGGTGTTAAAAATGTGAAAGCTGGAGAAACAAGTGATTCGGAATGAACTGAAGAGAAAGAGAAGAAAAAGGGTGGCAAAATGGGAATATCACGACACAAATGGGATGCCCGAGCGCCACTCAAAAAAGTCCGAGGAAGAGGCATGTGTGGTGTGGTGCTTGGACAAGCAGCATTGATCAACTGAAAGGGCGCCACTCTTTTGGTGCCTGGACTCCACCCTGCAGTACTCCGCAACGCCACTCACACGGCGCCTCCTAATTCATCCCAGGGTGCGGATTTTTAGCCCTTTAAAAGCCCAAAAGGACTACAAATGCGGGGCAAAAAAAAAAAAGATTAGAAGAAGTATAAATACATGAGGAGATGCACTTTTGAGGGGTTACACACATTGAAAAACAAAAAGAAATAATTTGAGAATTAGGACAGGCAAACCAAAGAAGAAAAACAAGACATCAAGGGCTTTGAAGAATGATTGGGCAAGAATATCATCTTGTTGCGAAATTCCCACTTCTCTACATCTTAATCCAAAATCCGGCGATGTACTCAATTAATATCTATTATTTTTATTCATTCATCATGAGTAGCTAGAATTTTCATTAGGGCGATACGATGTAATTTATTGAGATCCTTTATTTCTATTTTCACGATTCTAGTTCTTTAAAAAAATTTGTGTTGATTTTATCTATGGAGTTTAATGCTTGAATTCTTTGGTTAATTAATCATTAATTTTGTAAATCTATTACGAGTCGATATGTGAGTTTTAGATTTAAATCACATAGTAAAATTTGGTAGCTAGTATAAAACGTAGAGATATTTATGCAAGTAAATGAGATCATCAGAAGAATTCTTAGAAATTAAATGTGCTTAATTGAGGTTTATTCGGATTCACATAGAAATATGAAACTGAATTAGTTAAATAGATTCAATGAGAACTCGAGTGGAATAAATTGAATATATTATAAGAATTTGACCGAATAGTACATTAGGTTAAGAATCTTGATTAAAGTATTAAATGTAATCAATAAATGAAATTGTGAGCCCTAATATTCCTTCCATATTCAAAACCCTAATTCTATTTTTGTATGCTTTTGATAACTTCGAGTAGTTAGTATAATTTAGATAATCAATCACCAAATCATCGTCTATTCTTTGCCGGATAAAAAATTGAAAGGAATAAATAATGGTCCTCTTAGGAAAGATTATACGGATTCAAAGATTCATTATATTACTTGTTCGATATCGTATATTTGAGATAGAAAAATCCCAACATATGGCATTCTGCTTCTACGCAAGTATTAATAAAGCACACATTTTTCTTGAATGTTGAGAATATGGGGAGAGCCCTGTTTGGCTTTTCCTATATTTTAGCCGTGGCTATTTAAGGCGCTAGTGATTGAAGCAAAGACCCTCAGGATATCAGACTTTGTTGTAGCGCTCTCATGGAGAAAATATTTAAGCTTAAACTAGCAATTGAAAATTATAACACTCGCTGCTCGTGTTGCCATCAGAGAGGCTCATCGACAGAAAGCCACTGTTTAACTATCAGGATAATGATTTTGATGAATTGATATTTTAGCTGCAAGTGATGCTGTAAGGAATGGGTTTGAATTTGAGCTCCTGTTTGACAACCATTAAACAAAAACCTTTTTTTCTCAAATTCATTTTTATTCACACATTCTTACAATAAAATATTTTATACGAAATCTAAATTTTTTTCCTACTTTTAAACCACACATTTTTTTAAAAAAAAAAATTTTAAATTACTATTTAAAAACTCATTTTCCAAAAAAAAAAAAAAAACTCATTTTAATGGTTGTCAAACAGGGGCTAAATATTAAATGACAAATGGAATAGGAAATGAGGAAAATTACATATACTGTTAAGAACATTTTTTAAAATGAACAAGAAATGGAGCAAGAAGAACATAGTTGGCCTGGCCGGGGACTCGTATAGAAAGATGCAGTAGAAGTTTTAATAGCCAATGACTTACTAGTTGAGGCTTCTAGATTTTACTTTCAATGGTTATTCCGATNGTTCTTTTCAATTGTTTGATCACCAATTGAATTGTTAGTGAATTTTATTGTTATCGAGAGAGACAATAGGGTTTAAGCACAATATAATAAACATTATAAGGTTCGATAGAGGATAGAGATATACCTCTATGCTTTATATGGTTTCAATAGGTGTTCTAGTACTTATTAATGCATTTATCATGTTTGTATCTTTCATCGAGAGATAGAAGGGTCACATGAGGGGAATAGATTTGATCGTTATCGAGAGAGGCTTTCAATTAAATTAGGAACATTGACCAACACGAATGATTTCAAATTGTCACTTTAATTATTACACTAAAAATAGAATAATAAGGGGGATTCGACATCTTAGCAATACATCTCACATATGTGAAAAATACATTTACTTGTTTTCATTAGTTTAGTTGATAATTTAGATATTAGTATAGAAAACTCAAAATCTATTGACTATTCGATTAAGGTTACTATTAATTTGAATTCGATTGAAAACTTAGCCCTCGTGGGTTCGACACTCTATTCACTACTTTATTACTTGTTCACGATCTCGTTCACTTGCGGGAAATCAAACGATCACATGCCTAAAATGTTCTGCTCATAGTGATTCAGGGCTCTTGAATCTCAAGACTAGTCACCAAGCAATTTCTATGTACTTGTGATTGTCTAATCACTTTTAGAAGGAGAAGTTTCCCTGTATTAAGAAGGCTGGAAGCTAGGGAGAATCTCTCTCAAGGGGTTGCTGGAAGCTAGACTCGAAGAATGCTGGATAACTAGACATGCAAAGATGCATGAGAGACCAAGGTCACTCAAGTTACCCAAAAAGTAAGTTTTATTAGCGTTCATTTGCTTAAAGAATGCTTTCTTACTAATGCATATTCTACAAGCTACTGCTTTTATTTGTCTTTTGGTATGACATGTCTTTTTATTGTATGGTTCCAAACCTCGTTTCGCTCTTGTGACATACTATGTTTTCCCTCTCTATTCCCAAGTAAATGGTGACTCCCATGCACCAATTTGTGGATTGCGCTCTAATACTTATAGGTGCCCTGAGTGTTGGAAAAAAAAACTGATCGAGATAATATAAATGACACGATATAAAGTATATAATCGTAAACAAACAATAAGATAAAAGACAAAGAATTAATTGACAGAGTAACGTAGTATTTTATTCAATTGACTAATATGAAGAAAACAAATACAATAAATTGTACTTATACAATTATTCTATATTTCAGTAATACAAAACTTGTGAAAAAAAGTCTAGTATTTATAAGGGTGAATACCAAACTCTAGAAATACTATGAATATGGAAACAAGATCAAAAATCACGTAGAATAAAAGAAACAATATTTTTTCAATAAAAACATGTGCAAAGAAGGAAAAAATATTTTCTCAAAAAATTCCAACTTAATATGGGTCAAAATATCCAACACTTCGGACTATGAGTGTTCCATGTAGAGCTAAGATGGAAGACATAAATTGTCCTTTTAGTCATAGTAGGAATAGGGACTGTAGTTGAGTGACTATAGGGGATCATGTTGTTTTGAAGAGTGGATATTTTAGGTATTTAGATTGGCAAGGAACGACTTGAGCATAATGTAATGCATATGGATAGCGTGGATTATCGAAATGGAGTAGTGCTATGGATTCTGCGTAATGAAATCATACCTATAAAGAGATGGTAAGTTCAACAGAATGGTAACTAGACTATCTATGCATTGTTGTAATAATTGTTCATCCATTTAGAAATAGCATAGCCTAAATGAACGTAGGATAAATGAAGATACTTGATTGACATGTGGTTATAATAGAATTGCCATCAAACGGGGTAGACGGTACAAGGTCAGGATATATTGAAAGGGGATGATTTTCATGGTTGGGGCATTGCTCAGCATATGCCTAAAGGAGTTTTTATAGTCCCATAAGTGATGCAATCCCAGTATAACAGGTTCTAAGGGAGAGAGGTAAACCAAACTTAATATGGCCTTGTGTCCTTGCAAAAGTTCTAATTTTTTTGGATATTTTTGACAAAATTATTAATACATTGATCAGGGTGGCGAAAAGATTCATTTAACTGCCTCCAAATTTACTCAGAATGAGGTGTAATTTGCTATTGGAAACGGTTATTGTGTCAAGGAAGGTCAAGTTGCTTCATAAACCTACCAAACTAATAGTAATGACCTAAAACCAAGACCGTAACAATTGTATGTATGGGCAATGGCAATCGTGGAAGGCTATTGACAATAGGGATCGTGATCAGCTGTGGTCCTTAGGGATCAAGAGTTGGTTCCAGGGACGGAGCCAAGCGAATATTTGCGAACGCCCGTACTCGCACTGTCGAATTTTTTTTCTCATATTGGGTGGACATTTAAGCGACCTTCCGTGCTCATTTGGATTCTTGGATCAGCCACTTGACTCCCAGTCAATTGGATAAAATGAGCTACACATCATAATCCTACACAATTGTTTCAACAATCCTTCTGAATGTAATATTTATATCTAATTTCTTTTATGAAGTATTTACATAATAGCATTCATTGTAGTATCTATAAAATCAATATGTTTTATAATTTATCGTTGCTTCTAACCTTAGACACTCCATTTCACAGCTCCTACAGAGTCAAAGAGATGGTGTCCACATGTCACCTGGACGGAAATAAGTGGCTGTCAATGTTATCGTGGAAAGTAAAGACACGTAACGCTAGGTTTCTTTGAGAAACTCGGACAATGACTCGTTCTTTAGCTGTCAATGTCCGTTAATTTGTTGGACGAAACATTTGCTAAAAGGCTAGTGCCTGTTTGAGCCACATTTATGGTAAGAATGCATTTTGGAATAAAAGATTGATGGAGAATGTGTGATTAAAAAATAAAAAATAATTTTGGGTTTGCGGGTAATATTATTTTATTGAAAAACATGTGGTTGAAAAGAAGAGGGAGAAAAATGTATTTTAAAAATAATGGAGATCAAACAATGACTACTTCTTGCTCGGAGTTTAGTAAACAAGACAGTACCCTGAAATTTGTCCACGGTGCTATAAGATCAGCATGTCACACATTTCCTCATATTTAGTTTGAATTCTCACAATCTTAGTATGGAAATAGAAAGTAGAAACTCGGAGGGTTTCACTTTAAATCCTTGTGATCTAAGTATTATGAAGTTGTTTTCATGTACTCTATTTTTGTTAGAATATAATGTCATTTATGTCATTAGTTTCTAACACTATGGGCAATGATGAAAATGGGCTAAGCCCAACTGCTGGAAATGTTTTGAAGAAAACCATTATCCAATAACACAGTTTAGTTTCAGGCCCAAAACCCAAGCCCAAAAGAAATAACCAAGTGTGTTGCTCTGACCGTCGGATGAAGATCAGATCTACGGTTGATAGTTTATCTACTTATACCAGTTGGACCATCTTTTATGTGGTGTGCTTTTCATTATTCACTTCTGGCTTTGTGGGAAAAAAGTCTTATAGGTTCTTATTCGTGATTCTGCTCGTTTGGGTCTCTCAAATTTGATTCTTTGTGAATAGATTAAATCCTTCTATTTTAGTCATTGATCTTAGTGAATATTGTCTTAGTGATTGAGGGTTGTTTTCGAGTAATAGATTGATTTGTTCGATCGAATTCATTGTAGTAGCTTCTTGGTATTATTATCTTAGGGTTTGAATATTTTGTGATCGATTCTAGATTGTACAGACGGGTACAATGAATTGTTTTTGAGCCCATTGTGAATTGATTCAACTTTGTGTCAATTTCTTGTTCGTTGTTCTTGAAGAATGTTGACGGCTTCTGTTGATGCTTGAGGCTCTGAACCTTACAATTTTGAATGCTTCTTGTTGCATATTTAGTTGAAACGAAAGGAGACATAACACACACATGTAATAATATAGCCAACAATGGGGATGTTATGCGCCAATTTAGAATCACAGGTTGAGTGATTGTTTACTCCCCCAGCTATACATGATTTTTGACCCTTTGTCCTGACCATTGCAGCACGTGTATTTGTCTAATGGTCTTTCGAGCTTTCTTTTATTGGAAGGTGTTCTCATAATTCGGTATATGATACTAGTTTTCTTTTAATGTCTTTGAGATAAAGTGTAGAGCTCCTATACAAAAGCCTCGTGCAAATTTTACTCTTTCCTGCACATATCCTTTCTTTCCAGCCAAGTGCCCTCTTTATTTAGCTCTCTACTTTTTCCTATTTATACCATGCTAAATGCACAAGATTTGTTACTGCAGGTCCACACGGTTTTCTCATACAGAACTTTATTGATAAAGCTAGATAGTGCCCTCTCAATAATGCCTCCATGTTTTAGACCCCAACCCCTCTTTCCTTCTTTATCTTGGCATAATGCTTTAAAATTTAGGCTCGATTGGTACGATTTTAAAAGTCAAAAGTTACTTTTAAAATTAAGAAGCTCTTTTTTAAGTTTGTTTCAATAATTTTATAGTTCTTTATATGATTAGAAGAGATTTTAGAGGAACTTGATTTAATATGACTTGTTGAGTTTTTCAATAAAAATCTACCAAATGTGCTTCTTAGCAATAGATTAAGCCCCTATTTGGTATTAATTAAAATCAAATTTTAATCTAAGTTAAAATCAAATAATCAATATTAATTACATATTTTATTAGTCCCATAATTTTTCAATCACACATTTCATCAACTTTTATCAAAATTCAATAAAAATCTAATTTTAATGTCCATCAAACAATCCCTAAACAGAAAACTTGGTAATCTTAATCAAACAAGAACCTTGTTAGCCCCAAGAGAAGTCTTGTCACTTCACCATATATATAGCCGGTCACCTTCACCAACTCAATACCCTAATCTACTCGACTCAATTCATGTTTCATGAGTCTTTTTATAAGAAACAAGTGGATTAGCCTTGATTAAATTTTGTGTAAGCAAGTCCATAAATGCAATGAAACAAAGAGGACTATATTGTACAATTGAGTAGTAACGCATAGAGATATTTAGGCATATATTTATATTGTGTTGTCCTAGTTGATTCGAGCAATACGGTAATAAATTCTATGTTGATGGGACAACTACCACCTCCTATTTGTCTGTTTGCCTAGGCTCATGCAGTATTTAAGACACCCTCATTGCTCACTTTCTTTGAAGACAAACACCACACATGAAGTCAAACGTGAAAGAGAAATACTAAGCATCTACACTAACTTTTACACTTCTTTTGCATGGTGGATCCTGCGATTATTTTATTTATTATAGGACCCATCTATGTTGTGAGAGAAGTGTGAACAATGATGTACATATAATATATCTCAATGTGAAATACGATCGACATATAACATCTTTAAGCTTATAAACTTATTTATACGCTATTTATTCTCTCTCTAAGAATAAAGCAAGAAGAATCATACAAATATGCCTAAACCATGTTCAAATATACGCAAAGATAGTAGCGTGAGTGCAAATTGAAAATCAACTTACCGTCTCCCACCTCAATGCCTTCGCATTAGAGCGCTTCACATACATTACTAAAATTTCCACATATTCATCACGTATTACAACCCCCTTGGTGATGAAAATAGTCCAGTCTCGAATTGATCACTTCACATATAGATTTAAAATTTCTCCATGTTCATCACGTATCAGTCCCTTCAGTCGCCATCTAGGAGGAATTTTCCTAATATGTTTAGTAAGTATTTATATATAAATTTTTTTACACTCATTTTATTGGATTCATTTCACGGATATACCAACTTAATAATTTTTTTTCCATCAAGAATCACCTTATTTTAACATTCTCACATAATTATCTTCTCCATCCCCCATTATTTATATGCTACTCTTGCTGCTCCCTCTTTCCTCACTCCCTCCCTATCTCTCTAGAAAAATGGACCGGCAAGGAAAACTAGTTTCCATTTGCTTCTTCATTTTCCTTTCCATTTGCAGCTCTGTTTCTACTTCACTTCAGTACCAAACTCTTGTCCTCCGCTCCCTCCCGCAGCCTCAGTCTCTCTCTTGGACAACCCAACAAGACATAGACAACCAGATTATTCCGACAACTGAATCCGACTCCGAAACTACAGTACTGTCTGTAGACTTGCACCATGTCGACAATTTGTCACCTTCTGCTCTCAATTCCACTCCAGAAGCCATCTTCCAGCTCCGCCTCCAACGTGATAGCGTTAGAGTTTCAACGTTGACGAATATGGTGGCACGTTCGGGAGGTGGTGGACACGCGCGGCCGAAGAAGGCCGGTGGTTTTAGCAGTTCTGTGACTTCCGGACTTGCACAGGGAAGTGGCGAGTACTTCACGCGTATCGGAATTGGAACTCCGGCGAGGTACTTTTATATGGTGTTGGATACTGGGAGTGATGTTGCTTGGATCCAGTGCGCCCCTTGCAGGAAATGCTACACCCAGACTGGTCGGATATTCAACCCCACCAAATCCAAGTCATTTGCCGGTGTAGCATGTGGCTCACCTCTCTGCCGGCGTCTGGACTCAGCGGGCTGCAGCAAGGGTAAGAAATGCTTGTATCAAGTTTCCTACGGTGACGGTTCCTTCACAGTCGGTGAATTCGCCACTGAAACGCTGACGTTTCGCCGGAGTCGGGTCAACAATGTGGCTTTCGGTTGCGGCCATGATAATGAGGGGTTATTCATTGGTGCCGCCGGTTTATTAGGTCTCGGCCGTGGGAAATTGTCTTTTCCAATTCTAACTGGCCGCCGGTTTGGAAGAAAATTTTCTTACTGTTTAGTGG
Organism: Fraxinus quadrangulata; assembly: GCA_903798255.1. NCBI lineage: Eukaryota > Viridiplantae > Streptophyta > Magnoliopsida > Lamiales > Oleaceae > Fraxinus > Fraxinus quadrangulata. The sequence goes on along the minus strand of CAIGRB010094313.1, from coordinate 6,259 downwards.
ACCGATCCGCTTCCTCCATACCTTCTTCGATTATCTTCGGCCGATCGTCGACTCCGCGAAATGCCGTTTTCACCCCTCTGTTAACCAATCCGAAGCTCGACACGTTTTACTACGTGGGCTTAAATGGAATTTCAGTTGGAGGGGTCCGGGTTCCGGGTATCACGGCGTCACTTTTTAAACTAGACCGGACCGGTAATGGAGGGGTGATAGTAGATTCAGGCACCTCAGTGACTCGGCTGACTCAACCCGCATATATTGCATTGCGAGACGCTTTCCGGGCAGGAGCTTCGAATTTGAAACGCGCAACGGATTTCTCTCTATTCGACACTTGCTTTAATCTTGCTGGAAAATCGGAGGTGAAGGTGCCGATGGTAGTTCTGCATTTTACTAATGCTGACGTGTCATTGCCGGCATCGAATTATTTAATTCCTGTGGACACTAATGGAAAGTTTTGCTTTGCATTTGCTGGTACAATGAGCGGGTTGTCCATTATTGGGAACATTCAGCAGCAGGGTTTTCGGGTTGTGTTCGACCTGGAGAGTTCTCGGGTCGGGTTTGCTCCACGCGGGTGTGCTTAGAGGGTTGGAAACAATGCCACATGATGTCTGCTTGAATTATTGGTGTAATACGGAGCAAAAATGGTAAAATATTGGAATAAGCTGACAACATAGAAATGTATTTGTTTTTGTTTTAATTAAGAATGTTCGAACAATTATATCTTCGTTCACATGGTTAAAATGTTTTATCCAAAAATTAATAATTACACAGCTTGTTTGGTAAGATTTGACATACGGGATCGAACACAAAAGGTTAAAATTTTATTATTAGTTCAACGAAATACGATATTGGCTAAAACCCAAGAACGTGTGAGTTTGTCTTGTAGGTGTGAAGTCATCTATCACAAAGTTAAGAAGCAATCACGGCCGAACATTGCGGTGAGTCTAAAGAGCATCACATGGAGTAGCGTGTACGGAGTTTGACACACACAACACTACAACATAAGTATTATTTTGTAGTCAACAATTGTTTTTTATTTTTATCGAGGGACCCACTAATTATTTTTCCCCATCCTTAATCATGATACAGATATTTTACAATTGCACTATCTAGTTTTCATTATATTTAATTGGTAATCATGTTTCGTTAATTTTGGGTGTAAATTAAGAAGTCGACATGATGACATTTGACATAGGATACTCAATGTTTCGTGTCCTTTTAAAACTAAAATACACCTTTGCACCGGTTTTGATAATAAGAAAAATAAAAATGAAGAAAGATTAAACTTTCATTGGACACTAATAATAATAATAATAACTATATAAGTAATAAGCTATTATAGCATCATCGATGATAGTAGACTATAATCAACTACAGTAATCATTAATAATTGGGTCTCGATGATACAAGTATCAGGACTTTTGTTGGTGACTCGAATCACTTCTTCTTCTTTTTTTTTTTATCGATAAATGTAAATTATATTGATAAAAAATCATATACAAGTACGCATGACATACTGGGCAAAACAAAATCAAATGACTCATACAATTACTTTGAGTATAACTGGACCAAAAAAAAAAAGACACACAAACGATATGATCTAAAAATTCATTGCATGAGACTCAAATTGAATCAAAAAATTTGAATACAAAAAAAAAAACACAACTTCTTATACATGTATTTTGATTCGTCTAATAATACTATCCACATGTGTTTTTAGATCCTAAATTTTTTTCCTATTTCTTGTCATCCAAATATGGTAGACGACGATCGTCAATGCAATCCTCTTCAAACTTACATGAATCACTTCTTTATTGAAGATGACGTTGTTGTTGTTAATCGTCAATGAAAGTGCATCGTGATAACCAATACTTCCAATAACGATAATTCTACACAAAAGTACTTAAAATTGTTGATTCCCATCAAATTACATATAGTAATACCTAAATATCAAAGAGTGATTTTTTTTGTTATTATTTGATCCGTTTATTTATTTATTATTATTATTAATGATCAATATCGAGATTTTTCTATGGTTATTGATATGTTATTATTAATAAAATCCCGTTTACGAAAAATATCAACATCGAATATTTATATGACATTCTCGAACAGGCTAATAGCGACTTATTTCAAATATTCATGTCAATATACACCAAGTCAGTACATTGTTTGAGCCTTCTATGCCCAAACACAAAAGAACACCAAAATAAAAGACTCAATGGCCAACTACCTAGTAAGGCCGAAGCACTTAAAATAACCCAAACATAACACAAACAAAATCAGAAATATACACACATCAAAGGCACGAGACTGCATGCACACAACGCAAATTAGTAGTGTCAAAATGGACGTGCATATTCGAACTGACCCGCTCAAGTAAGGACCCAATATGGCCGATTAGCGTTTTTTCAAGTATAGAGTTTTTTCACACACTTTTGGTGATCTATTTAGTGTACATATATAACTAGTAGAAGTTCCCTTATTTTGTAAGAGACTGCCAAGTGCAAGATTGGTGTGAAGATTTGTCCTTTTCTATGGAAAAACCAACGAACTGTTATAAATTTAAGATATGAAATATAAAATAGCTACCAACTGATTTAAATTGCAATGAGCTCCTTAAATAGCCGAACATCTAAATCGATAAAAGAACTTGTTACGGGCCCGTGTCAGGCCCGCCACGTCACCCATCACGTGTCAGTTAAAATGGCCCACGCCACGTCACGCGTCAACTGCAGTGATTGCGCATAGGACGAACTGATTGCACAAACTGAACTGATTACATCAGGGGCGAACTCAACGTATGCCAGCAAAAGAATCACTTATCTGCGGTACACTGCCGATGCAAAGGCCCGTACTCCACTTCCACAAATCCGCACCTGTCTACCCCCCACGCTTCGCCTCCGCGAGAGATCTTTTGTATAGAAATCTTTCCAAAGTCAAATCTTGACTGATGGAACGCATGGTAGGATCCAAATGATCAATTCAACTGCTCTTATCGGAGATATTCCATGTCAGCCATCCTATGGAGGGACGGATTGACACCTAGGATGTGACAAGTCTAGAGGATCCGACAACACGTGTTATCGCATCCAACGGCTCTCCACTTCCTTCTCTTGGTATAAATATCCCCTCCATACGCTAGAAGAAGGATTGGAACCCGATTTTCTCATACTACGTTATAAATTCAAGTATCAATCTCTTCCTTTGATATTATCGCTTTATCATTACATTGATCCAACTACTTTCCGGCCGGGGTTTCGCCTCTAGTGAACCTTTTCCGATTGAACTATAAACTGACTTAACCATCAGAGTGCTTGCGGCCGTTCCCAATCTCTCCGGGAAAGGCCAGAGCCACTAATGACGTGCCACATGTGCAGGAAGAACTGACGTGAAGACTTATCATGTTGGCCACGTGTCGGAGCCATTTTTCGAGGTCAACAGATTGACATCGTTTGTGGGAAACTTACTTTAACCACGAGTCTTCCCACCAAAAATCTTGTTCGAATACCCGGTTGATATTCTCCCTTGAAAAAGGGATTGGTTCTTGAAAAAAGAACCAGCTGTGCATCAAGCTCTATTGCTAATAAGAGGTCATTCGCATCGAACCATGAGTTCTAGAGACGAAGTGAACCCAAGGGGGGACAAGGGAGGTCTCTAAAGAAGAAATCTCACATAATATCACGCATCAGCGGCCCCATCACCAATATCACAGAGGCAATAGAATAGCCCAACTAGCTGCTGAAGTGGCTAGCATGGCCGCTAACATGAGAAATATTGCAGCTCAAAATGCTTCCATACAGGAGCTCCTCATGCAGGTGCATAACCATGGTGGCCTCCCAGTCCCACACTACCCTCAGCAATCAACCCATTGACAAATTAAAGCAGGACCTAGTGGGAGAACCCATTTGAGTCCCCAGTTCGGGGCCCCTGTCGAAAGAGAAGTGGGAATGGATACTTCCAACTACACAACCGCTCCGGCTGACAACGCCCCGAAAGGAGGGGATAACTTCCCTCCAGAATATGAAGAACAGCCTTAGAGGTCTGTTACCGTTTTTGATCGGATCGGACAGGCCCCCAGAAATAAGAACTAGCCTACGCACCGGACAACCCACCAACAGGAGCATGTACAAAGCCAAGTTCAAGCCCCTCAACCTAGAAATAGGAGGGAGAGGTGAAATATGGTAGATTGGGGGAACAAAGCTGAAACTGCTCTGCATGGCAGATGGGAACGAATCTGACGAACCTTACAGGTCGTATGAGATTGATGATGATGATGATGACAATTTACCCTTCTCCAGGGAACTTCGCACCTTTTCAATGCCCCACAACTTTGTCCCTCCTAAAATTCCTAAGTACAAAGGAAAAGGCGATACAGAGAAGCATCTCAACAAGTATAAGATACAAATGAGCCTGAAAGGCACCTTGCCGGCTTTGAAATGTAGGACCTTCCACCTAACTCTCGGTGGAGCCGCTGAAGTATGGTATAGTAGGTTGGCACCACTTAACATAAGAAGTTGGCCAAACCTGAAAAAGACATTTCTAAATCAATACCTTTTAAGAAAAGAAGGAGAGGCGCCACTTCAACACTTGCAAGATATGAGGCAAGCGGCAGGGAAAACCCTGAAGAACTACCTCACTCGTTTAACTGACGAGATAACCTATTGTGAACAAGTCACTGACAAAGAAGCCCTTTCAACTCTGAAAGGAGGGCTAAACATGAACACACTATTCTGTTCTGGAGAGATGTCCGAAGCAATAACCCTTTGACATATGATGAATTGGTAGAAATGATAAAGGTTGAAATTGTTAATGAAGAAATGATTCACCACAGGAACAGAGCTACCCAAGGACTCCCACCGCCTCAGAGGCAGATTGGTAGAGAACCAACCTCTCAAATAGTGATCCAGCAATAGACTCAGGTCGGACATGTCGTGGCTCCTACTTCGCAACAAACGCTGGCCACTGCTACATTGAATGCGGTCCCAACCTTGACTTATGAAAATGTTGGACCCAACACTGACACCCATCCAAGAACGCCGGACGACCTTCAACCTCTAGAAATAGAGGACAAGGCGGTAAGCCTAGAGATAGGTAACTGGAAGAACTGCGACCGTATTGCGCATTTCATCGCTACTACGACCATGATACAAGCGAATGTAGAAATGCACCTTGACCTACAAGTAACCCTCGTAACACAAATAATCGTTATCAAGATCACATGCAAAGGAACTCCCCAATGAGAGGTGAAATGAGGCGACATTCACTTCGCAATGATAGAGACAACGAAAGGGAGAGGCTTCAGAGTGGACGACGCCCAGGAGGAACTTGATCGTGTCGAATGAGCAGCAACCCATTCGAGAAATTGACACCATCATTGGAGGACCCCATATAGGGGGAGAATCGAAGAACGCGTAGAAAAACTATACCAGAGAGGCGAAGAGCCAACCGATGGCGAGTTATATAGTGAGCCAGTTCTCAAGAGGAACTGTAGAATCTATCACATTCACCCAGGAAGATGCGGCTGGCATACACTTTCCGCACTGTGATGCCTTGGTGGTCAGAGCCGTAGTGGCCCGCAACGGGCTGAAACGCATGCTAGTGGATAATGGTAGCTTGGTCAATATCCTATTTGGCATGACTTTTGACAAAATGGCTGTAGATCACGAGCTAACATCGATGGACTCGCCCCTATACGGATTTACTGGAGATAGTATCATTCCCAGAGGTAAAATTACTTTAGCTGTTGAAATAGGGGCATCGCCCGAGGTGGCACATCACTTCATGGAATTTTTGGTTGTTGATTGTCGATCCGCTTATCACGGAGTTCTGGGAAGACCAACCCTGAAAGAACTGCATGCAGTCACTTCCATCCATCACCTTTGCATCAAGTTCCCCACGGAGTGAGGAATCACCATTGTACGAGGCTATCGGATGGGATCCAGGGAGTGCTTCCTTAATTCCCTAAGAAAAGCAGAGCCTCAAGTTAATGTGATACTAGATGTCGAAATGTTGGAGGCCCCTGAAGAAGGGCAGCCTCCAAGAAGAGACATTATCATCGCAGAGACCAGATCTAAAATATCCTTGGAAGAGTTGGATCCCAGGGTGATTGAGTCAAAATCACAAACCGTCCCAACAGAAGAACTGGAAATGTTCCCATTAGATATCCTAAACGAATCAAGGGTTCTACAGGTCGGAAAAGAGCTAGAAGAAGAAACTAAGGAAGAGTTGAAGAACGTCCTTCGAAAGAACTCAGATGTCT
>CAIGRB010094299.1:14214-31923 GCA_903798255.1 Fraxinus quadrangulata | reverse complement strand
GACCTTGGCCGTCACCGAAGGTGGAATTTCCAACAGAAACAATTTGCGCCGATTGGTTTTTTGGGCTAAAATTTCTGCTAAATCTGATGTATATTTGGCTGATTGTTGGTTGGAAGTTGTAGAAGGTAGTGAGGTGATGCTATTGGTGGTCGTGTTCGGTGGGCTTGGTGGCCGGAAGGTAGAGGAGTGAGGCTCCATAGTTGGTAGTTCACCAGGAGAAACATGGGTCATCTTTCCGTGTTTTGGCTGTTTTCCGTGTTTTGGGATCATTTCGTGTTTGTTTGCTTGAAAGCGTCTAAAATGACAAATTTGTCATTTTGAGTTTTCTTTGTAAAATTTGAACTTGTTTTCAAAAACGTATTTTCGAAAATAAGAAAGAGAACGCGTTTTTACTGTTTTGAAAAATCGAAAACAGAAAACGACTTGAAAACAACAAAGAGAACATGCCCTTAGGTTTTCATGGAAAATTATATTTCATTAAAAGAACGTGGAATTTAAAATGATTTTTTTTTTTTTAATGAATTTTTAAAGATTTGGGTTGAAACATTGGAGTGAAAGTCGCAGGTCCAATACGCTTAACAAAATAGACAACCGACTTCGATAACACGATTTCAGACTATATTGAACACCAGATTTAACCCTTCAGGATTCTCTCTCTCAGCGCGAAAATGGCGAGACCAGTGGCCGATTGGCGCAGCAACAGAGCGGCGGTTCAGGGAACAAACGACGACGCTTCCGCCAGCAAACTGTACGTTCCGCGTCTCTTTTCATTTTCTCTATTTATTGCGATGAAATTCAAGAACCAAAATTTAATGATTCTATGTGCTCACCCGCCCCAATTTTGCTTTTGTTAATCAATATAAAGAGTAAGAAGGATTTGTTAATCAAAATAATAATGATAATTTTTGGTTGTATATCGAGAGGAGTGTATCCTTCAGACTTAATTAAATTGCTTCTATTTTTTATTTTATTAACAAAATTAACGAAGAGATTTAACTCAAGGGAAGAAAAATGATTTAGTGGAATAAGAAATACATGGTTATTTGCAAATGATTGAAGATAATATTTAATTATGATTTTATTGATTGGAAGAGTGATTTATTGTATGGAACAAATGTTTCTAGAAGACAATTGATATTAATTGCAAGGTCATTTGTCATGTGATTAACCTATCAGATTTTTAGTTATGCTCTTTTGGAGTAAAGGTTTTGGTGATATGAATATTTGATGGCGTCTTGAAACTTGTCATACGTTTGCTATTAGTTTGCTCATAAGACTCTTTACACATGAATAATGACATTTATGTTCTTGCTAAGTGATAGTAACTCTCTGTGTGTTTGGTAGATAGGTCTTGTGTTAAAAAGGGATACATGAAGGATGACTACGTTCATCTGTTTGTAAAAAAACCAGTTAGGCGATCTCCAATAATTAATCGTGGTAAGGTTTGATTATGTTCCCTATCTGGACCTTTCTTACTGAGTTACTTGTTTTTATGTGCTATGGTTTCATTTTTCTTTTTGTAATATCAAGGATATTTTGCTCGGTATGAGGCAGTCAGAAAGCTTCTTCATCAATTTCTTAATTGTGAAATAGACACTGATGTGCAAGGCAACACCAAGAAGCAAATACTGTCACTTGGAGCTGGCTTTGATACGACATATTTTCGGTTACAGGTGCTTGAGCTTTCATGTGATGAATAATTTTTGTCAAGATGAACTTGAGTAATTGATATAAGTAATATCTTTTGCTTTCATAATTTGAGTTCTCTTTCCTTTACTCTTTTCATCTTCTGTAATACTTCTTGTTAAACAAGAAAGCAGTGTGTTCATAAAGTTCATGGATCTGGGATTTCTATGCTTCCCGAATGTCGACACTTCTCTTACACCATGCCCCTAGTCACATGTGCCTCTATAAGCATAGTATTGCACTTGAATTGCATATCCTTTTGCAAGAAGAATTGTGAATCTCTACTTGGTTGGAGTGGAAGAATTAGTTTCATTTTTATGACACGTACGATAGGGGATCTATTTTTTAGATAAATTGTAGTATACTATCCATACTTACTGAGAGAGATACAGACAATGTTTGATGAACTGTGCATTTAGATTTCGGAGGTCCATTTTGATGGATGTAAGTTGTCATACTTGAGTCCAAATAAAACCTAAAGTGGTTAGAATTTCAGTTCAATACTAGGCTTACATGGATCCTTCCGTGCATGCTTGTATATCTCTATGCTTAACTTAGAGTTGGTATGGCTACTGACATAAATCATTTTAATATGCTAATTTAACTCCAAAAATATGAAATATATTTGTGGGTCTTTAAGCTAACTGTATTCTTCTTTTACAGGATGAAGGGAAAGCGCCTTATCTGTATGTGGAACTAGACTTCAAAGAGGTATAAATTTGGAAAACTTGGGAATATCATGTGAGTATTTAATTATGTGCTGGCTTATAAATGTTCCAAGAGATCGTTGTGTCCGGTGATTAATATGGATTCACAAAACATTATTTGAGTAGTCGAACTTCTGTGCCATCCCTTTACTATTAGTTTTGTTTGGCAGTGCCATTCTTTTTCTCATTTATTGAAATCCTGTAATGATTAGTTTTATCTCATAATTCTATCTTTTCTCATTTGCCATTATTTCAATTTGTTAGGTGACCAGTAAGAAAGCTGCTCTTATTGAAACCTGCAGTCAATTGAGGGATAAAGTTGGTGAAACTGCATCAATTTCTCACAGTAAGAATTAGGTCACATTTACTGAGACTCTGACTTGTACAACTTTCCCCCATTTCCCTATGATATATGCAAATTACTACAAAACTATAACCTTGCCGATATGGCCAAATTTTTTTTTTTTTACTTATGCTCCGTTTGGTAAGAATTTCATAACAGTTTAATTTATAAATAAATAGAAATAAGTGGATAGTACTTGTTGGTCCATTGGAATGTGTGGTTAAAAATGAAATTTGATCATTTATAAATTTTTCCAAATAGAGGTTATGTGAAGTTGATGCATAATTGGAGAGAGAATCAAGGACAGTAGGGGAGAGATAGTGCTTGTTCGGAAGTGTATAATTTAAGCAATGGCTCCATAGAATGTGTGGATAAAAAATGGATAAGAAGTTGTTGGTCCCTAGAATGTGTGGATAATTGTATTTGACTGGCTTAAATTGTAATTTAAACACAGAGAATTGAAGAATTGGAACAAAAATTGGATGGCCACAGAATGCCAAATATGCACGTAGAGAAATTCACAAGAATTGGAACAAAAATATGATTTCAACATAACATTATATTTAATAATCAATAGTTTACGTAACTAAAAAACCCTAATTATGTGCACTTAATAAGAAAGACAGTGAGTACTAGGGTGAGATTATTGAGACAAATTGGCAACTAAGGTGCATGCTTGATAGGGTAAGAATGGAGGAAATTTTCAATTATTGATTCCCAAAGCTTCCTCTAATTACTCGCGTGTGTATCAGATTAAGGCTTTACTGTTAAAATCTGGAAGCTGTGGCATTAGATGCTTCAAGGTCACAACGACACGTTAATGCCTTGAAACGGGTCATGGACTCTCTAATGATGGATGTACCCTACATCAATTTGTATGCACATTTATTTTATGTTTCTGCTCTGGCTAATAATGTTCTCTCATTTTCACAGTATACTTTTAACAGGCAAAGTGCTAATGAGTGACACAATGTACTCTATTTAATATACGTATATGCTTTAGAAAAACTCAGATATTGGATGATTTAATGTATGCGGAGTATCACTTGAACCTCTAGTACGATGCTATAAGTTCTTAATCCCACGGAAACTTTGTATTGTTTGTTTATTTGGGTACTATTGCAATGAGAGAATATATGTGTAGTCATCTTGACACATGCTTTGTTTGAATTTTTAAACAACATAGGGCGTTTCTAGTACTGGTTTGTTGTCTGAGGATTACAACATTTCACATGCTGCATGTGTATTCTTGCCTTTTAATGTTACCAGAAAAGGATTCCTGTATGGGATTGATCTAGGGCCCTAGAGTTTCATCAATTCGCAAACTCATCTAGATAATTGTAAAAGTCAATCACTGCTCTCCTGATGTTAGTGCATCTTGAAAAATCTTTAAGGTCTTATTAGTTCATTTTCTTAGCAGTGGTTGGCTTCCAAATTATTAATTGTCACAAGTTTTCTATTTGGTAGACATCTACAGAAATTATTAATGCAGTTGGTAGAAGTATTAAATGTAAATTCCCACTTTTTGACATATTATGGCAGTTACTGTTCTGATGCAGTTGTCATTTGTTAATTGTTGAACAATCAATAATGCATTTTGAGTTTCATGCGGTGAAAATTTTATTAGGAGGATTTTAATGGTTGTTCCTTGGTATATTCTTACCCTAAATTCAAGTTGTGAGTTCCACCCTCATTCCTAAACAGCATAACATGGGTTAGAAAAATTCATTCGGTTTCGGGTAAGTGTTTTTGCCATAACAATGAAGCGTCGCTATTTTTGCAGATAAAGGGGAAGTACTTAGCGATCACTACAAATTACTTCCTGTTGACTTGCGTGATTTACAAAAGCTAGACGATATTGTTACTTTAGCTAATATTGATCCCAGGTATGTGTACTTGCTTTATTTTTCTATATACTGATTATTTAACTATGAATTTGGTATGAACCACCTAAATAGTTCGGATTCTTAATGTGTTTTCCGAAGTTCATGTTAATTGTTCTTTTATATCATTATGATAAATTATTCTAAACTTCTTCAAATTTTCAGCTTGCGACGAATTGTGTCTGATATAACTCTTTTTGGCTTGATTCTTTTCATACCAGGCATCTAGAAATGTTATTGCTTCATATTCACATAGATTAAGTGTTGAGTTAGGTAGTCTTCTCCTCCGCACTCTCACTTAGGGGATCCTCTGGCATTTGGGTCTGCACAAGTTTCTAGCTCATGTCATTTAATTACTACTATCATTTTTTTGCTTTATTTCCCATTCAATCTCAAGAGTCATGTATGTATTTATATTTTTACTGTTGGGTGTACAAAATTAACATGACATGAACGTTTTGGTTTAATTAGATAAGGATTTGCTAGTTGTATTAGATTTTTTCTCTCCTGCTCTGCAGCTAATAGGCATGCTCTTGGATAATGTGCTCATAGATAATCGTTTAAATAACTCTTTCAAAAGAAAGGTCTAAGATGCTGAAATTCATTTGTGACCCTCTGATTGATTCGTATACTGTAGCACACTTAGATGTATTGAGCAGAAAATTACAGAGGCTCTTGTATGTTTCCTGTTCTTATTTGGTCTAGTTGTATTGTTCTATGGAACTGATAAAGTGATCATCATGTATTTTTGGTTCATGTGAAAGAATGATTAAACCTTGCCAATCTGATGTCATTATCAGTTTGCCAACATTTATAATTGCAGAATGCGTTCTTATATACTTGGATCCAGATTCAAGCCGCAGTATAGTCGGATGGGCATCTAAGACATTTTCTACAGCCGTATTCTTCTTATATGAGCAGGTTGTGGAAAGTTTTAAACCTCAACTATTCTATTATCTTTGGGTTTCTCCATTTCTACTGCTGACATTGCCTGTATACTGGTTCTTGTGTTTTCACTTTCATGTTTCTAGCTTCCACGGAAACTGAATTTGTTCATACTACAATCGATTGACTGATATTTGTGCTGTTCACAGATTCATCCAGATGACGCATTTGGGCAACAGATGATTAGAAATCTGGAGGTACTTCTGCTCCTTTTTGCACCGAAAAGGAAAAGAAAAATAGATTTAGCGAAGAGTGAAAAGGTTCCTTTGATTCATTTATTTTTCATGACCAGCAGTCAAAGAATAAGAATGGTTATGATTTGATTATCTAAACTATGCAAAAACAACAACACATGACTAAGATTTTCCCCCAATAAATATTGATCGGCTACATGAATCATTTTCCCCACTTTATTCTGTTATATTGCTAGATATATGGGAAGATCTGATGCAACTAGATTTTTAGCAACTACCATAGGCCATGTTATTTTAGTGTACCCCCTCTCTTCTGACCTGTTCTATGGAGATCCCGTCTCTCTTATTCACGAAATCCTCTTTAGGCTTACGCAAAACATGATAGCAGCTTACTTACAGTTTTCGTATGTGCTATCGCATATGTGATTTCATTTATTAACAGATTTAAGAATCATAGATGTAGAGCTGAAATTATCCAAACTTCTATTTCTACATACTACTTTATGTGCCAATGAAGCTTTTTTTTTTTTTTTTTTTTGTGTGTTCTTTATTGAAACAAAAGAAAATAATAATCCCTGTCAAGATATTTTTTTAGAGGTGCATGCAAGCAGATCTAATATTGACTTTTTATTTCAGAGTCGAGGTTGTGCGCTATTGGGCATTTATGCTACACCGACTTTGCTTGTTAAGGAGAAACTTTTTCTTGATCAAGGATGGCAGGTATTCTCTCCTGATGAAAAGTATTGCTTCTTGGGTCCCCCACTCCTTCATACAAAGGAGATAAAGAAAAAGAAATGGAAAAAAGGGAAGAAGAGATAGTCCTTTTGTAGAATTTAATTGACATTTTTATATTTCATGAAGATGGTTAGAAAGCTTAAGTTTCTGTTAGAGCACAGGTCTTGATGTTCAATAGTGTCATCACCTGATATTCACCATGTAAAATAATTTAGCTTTCTTGGAAGGCAGGAGTATTTTTCCACTAGTAAATGTAGTGATGTCTATGAGTACTTAGTAGTCGTCTCGTTTGGAACAAACTTGCCTAATGCATAATGAATGAAGCCATAGGGTGTAGGGGTGGGTATTAGGACCAGAAAGCTTCTCACTTAATAAGCTGCTGGGGGATAGAGATTGTGTCATGATTTAGCTTTTGGATTCTGAGATTTAAACTTATCAGTGTTGTGAACATGAAATTCTTTACCTTGCCATTAAAATGAAAGGGTTGGGAATATTATTAATGGTCACATATATGCTCTACTGAACATGTTGCATGATCTCTATTCTTGTTTACCCCTTCTCTAGCAAAGGTTGTCAAACTTTTGCGTTTCTTCTTTTTTCTTTCACTTGCATCTCTTTCTCCCTTGTTATTGGGTTTTTCGTTCTTTGTTGGTCAACTTTGGCTGAGTTTCTCATTCCTCACACACTATTGTGATCTCTATCGAGGTGCTTTAGAGAGCTGTTGCCTGGGACATGCTGAGAGTGTATAGTAACTTCATTGAAGCCCAGGAAAAACGCAGGTAGAAATTGTTCTCTCGCACGAGAAATATCTCGTTGCTATAATTGTTGGTGTGGTTTATGGTTCCTCTTATGATATTATGCTCCTCTCATGATTGTTATTTGTTAAAGAGAACTAAGAACCCCTTGAAGCTTTGGATCTTTAAAATTGAGATATGTTTCTAACTGCTCTCCTTTGCCTCAAGCTTATGCCCAAATATATCATTGTCTGTTGTGGACAAATTGAATCCTGTTTTCGGTATCACATACGCTGTTGGGTTGAATGCCTCCAGTTTTGCTTTAAACTGGGTTGTCCTCTATGAGTTAATTCTGATAAAAGTTTGTACTTATCTGCCTTTAACGGTGTTGTTTCTCTACAACGCCCCATTATTGTACCTAGGGCTGTTGGGTTTAGCAGCTCTTTATGGGGTTTTGCCATTGCATCCTTATGTACAACTTATTGGATTAGAATTGGATGGTGACCTTTGTTTATGTGAAAGATGAAATTATTATGTCTCCATGATACTGTTTTTAACTCTTAACGCAGTTTTCTGATTTAAGTAATAAAATAATATCTTCGGGTCTACATTTTGGTTGAAATTGAGATGTTTAGATCATCAAGTTCTGTGGTGCATATGAGGATGCTGAAGTAATTGCATTATATTTTAAAAAATAGTTGAATGAAAATTTAGGATTTTCAGTACCAGTCTTATAATTAATATTTTCCACCTTATGAGTTGTGGTTCAATGAGTAGATCAAATGAGAATTTAAATCTTAGCAATACTATATGATTCAGTTGCCAATTTAAGTTTTATATCTTAATTTGGATTGTAATACAAATGTTTGGACATACCTGGAATGTAATCATTACATATGACCTTTTTCTAGAAAGTAAGTACTTTCTGAACTTTCCGTTGTATATGAAGATTCCAAGTGTTTGCTAGAGTACAGACCTTTTGATTTTTGCAGTTCTAAAGTGTGTTTGTTCTAAAGACTAAATGGTTGTTTCTTTCCAGGTTTTCCGGAGTGCATTTCCTCCTCTTTCTCATCTGCATTTAATATACAATGCTCTTTCAGTATTCTTATTTGTGTTCTTTTCATCAGGATTGAACGGTTGGAGTTGTTCGATGAGTTTGAAGAGTGGCACATGCTGCAGGCAAGAATTTTCTTACTTTCATATTGCCTTGGAAAAGAAGTGCTTTAGATAGTCTTTTATCTGACTAGAAGAATGCCATGGTTGTAGGATGATTTTGTAAAATTCTCTTTATTATCCCTTAAATATGATTTAAGGTGGTGATTTTATCTGTATAACTGGGTTATATGATCTAAGTCAGAAAGAGATTATTTTGAAAAAAATAAAAAATTTCTATCAGAATAATGAATATTGCATAATAAAAATGTTCTTTTATCAGAATAATGTGTATTGCATTCATGAATTCCTTTTCAAAAAAGCAATAATGATTTCTTTTCTTAAAAGAAAAGGATCAATTATATTTTTTAACATGACGAAATTGAGATTTTCCGAGGATATTCTAACAAAGTTTTGCAGTTCCAATCAAGTTTATTCCATGCATGATTTCTTGGCTGAGTTTCCACATGAAATTGTGATAGGTGGTCGCCTCCTAATATAAACATGTTTTTGTTGTTCGGCAATAATGATTTTTAAAAAGTCCCATTATAAGTTGATTTGAAATATGTATGGTTGAAATGAGTTTGAAGGCTTTTATTCTAAAATTGCTGATTTTCAGGAGCATTACTGTGTGGCCTATGCAATCAACGATACAATGGTATGCCAGTACTTATGTAGCATAAATTACTATTCGTTCCTCCTCTTTTTTTTTTTTTTTTTTAAATCAGTCACCATATATTCTATCTTGATGCTTTAGGGTCTGTTTGAGAAATTCGGTTTCCCTGAAAATGAGACGGGAACGGCAGTTGCAACATCCCCATGAGAGGAATAGTTTTCCGAAATGACTGTTTTCCATGCCTTGATGGCTAATTTTGGCATGAAATGAAGCATGCGACTGGCTCGTGTTGAACCCCGGTGCTCCTCTTAACCAGCTTTTTGGTCTTAGCTCCAATATATGGATATACTATATTATACTTGTGTTGTAAGACTTAAATGTATCCATCTATACGTTTCTGTCATCCCATGGACCAGGGAAATTTGGGTTTTGTTTCCTTTTTAATGATATGTCTTCCCCTATTTCTCCCTACTCAATTTTAGTTGGATCACAATGCCATTGGATTGATGGATGGAACAGTCAGTTTCCTTCATGACTTATATTTGTTTTATAGTTCATGTTAAATTTGAGTTTAATGAAATAGAAAATACGAGTGGCCTTCGATAAAAGAGTTGGTTACCGTTAAGGGTTGGGCATAGACGAGTTTATTTGAGGTGGGCATGGACAAGGTTCTCTTTATAGGAGAGAAAAATGTCCATAATTTTGGATCGAGTGTAGTCTCTGTAATCTCCTCTATCCTATTTTTCTACTCTGTAGGGTTGTTTCGAGTGCGATATTGATACGGAGTGGGTCTATTTTGTAAGAGATTCTTCGATATGAGGCTCAAACTTCAAGTACTTGGGTGGACTTTCGAGCCTCATTTTAGGTGTTTAAAGGTGTGACAATGCGTCTAGTATTAACTGTAATTTTGGTGAAAATGAATACATTTTCTGAAATTATGCATGCCCCATAATTTGGAATTTTAATAAGAAAGATTTGAATTCTATAATCTACCATGGATTGCTGCATGTGTCATTGCTTCTCTCATTAAATTTTTTTGTTAAGAGAATTGAAAAGAAAAGTAAGGTCTGGGCCATCTAGGAGTTCAGATTTTCTGGATACCTTGAGCTTATCATCGCTTGCACTTAGTTGCTCAATTATTTCACACCCTTGGTTTGAGCAAAACTAATGTTGGGGGTAAAACCCCAAGGGGTAAAAATTCGAAAGGAAAATGTTGGGGGAAAAAACTCAAATCTGAAATAATGTTTACGGGGGAAATAGTGGGAGAGGAAAATTTGAGTGTAGGTTTTTGGATTTAAACATCAAATTATAGGGTCATGCGTTATTTACAATATATATGTCAACACGTTGAACGATTTAAATTACTCCTACTATATCGATCCATTCTACTTTATATACACCTCATATCTCATCCTTATCTTTCACATCTTATCCTTCTATACATCTCATCATGTGACATGGTTGAAGATCAAGATGATTACTAAAGATGATGACGACGATCTACAGTTGGAATTCTCTCATTGTTGTTTTCTAGTGAATGAGAAATATCGACATCCAGTTCGTAAAAAGAACCAAATTCTTATTGTCGTTTATGGTTTTGTATGATAAAAGAAATGAAATTAAAATGGAATTTAGAGGAAAATAAATTGGAGATGCAAATGAAAAAAATTACGTGAGAGGAGAGATTGAAGATTTTTGTGTGAAGAATTGGAGTGAAGGGTCCGAGTATTTATAGAATTTTTATTATCCGCACTTCTGATTTTTTTTTAAAATTTTTTTTCCTTACATGTTTTGGAGAAAAAAAAATGCAGCCATTGGAAACAATTTGGTAGCTGGATTTTTTGTCCTCATGTGACAGTTGATATCTGTAAATTAGAGTTCAATTTTGACCCAATTTTATAGATTCCACTCCAAAGAATAGGTTTATTTCCCCCATCCCCTCTACACTATTCAGAAAAAATGGAACAATGAGGTTCCCCGACATTAGTTTTGCCTTTAGGGCAAGAAGTTCTAATCTTGGGGGATAATACGTTCATCCAAAATGGAAGGAAGTTTGATTTTTGAAATAATTTTTTTCGATATTCCTCTATGTTCCTATTATTCATTAAACGTAAAAGAATGTCATATGGGTGTGAATTGGTCAAGCCGAACGTCACAACTTACCTTTGATGTGGCTTGACCTTGTCCACAAACTCGAATTATGCTGGGCCAATAGATGGTTACACGTGATGCGAATTCTCCCCCCATTTCTTGGGCTTGATCTATTTTGTCACTTAGATGATTAGTTTCCATTGTGATCATGATACCAACCATTAATAGTATGTTTAGCGTGTTACATAGGTGAACTTTGAAGATCATAATTGATCAATGTTATCATATTGCTAAATATATTAAATTGTATAGAATTTAGTTGCTTAAGATCTTTCCATTGAATAAACTAAAATATAATTCTCGTAACTAATTTTAAATTCATTAAAAGATGACTTAGCCCCTTTTTGGTAGAAATCCTTCAAAAGTCATTTTTAAATACACTCTTCCAATAAAATAATTTTACAGATAGACCATAACTTTTCTTTCCATTTCATTCACATACTCTAAACGAATCACTTTTTACAAAATTTATTTTCAAAAAATCTATATCAAACAAGCTCTTAATTTTGCCATCCGTAGCGTATTTCCTTTAATGATCTTGTTCTACATATTATCCCTCAAATATTCAATTATAGCCTACGTAAAGTACTTTCCCCAAGAACCATGCTATCTATTTTATAGAAAAGAAGAAAAGTGCTTCGTTTTCCTAATTTATTGTTAACCGTGATGATAGTGAAGCTATGTTGGTGGGATTCAGAGTTTTGTGCATGCTGTTAGATGCTTTAAATTGGATAATCACCTCTAATTCATTTCTAAAACCCAGATGGAGAAATTCATTACAAGATGGTTGAAATGATATAACAGGACAAGAATCCTATAATATTCCTAAACTAAAAGAACTCAAAATCCAGAAAATTTCCCCCAGGTTTCGTGTCTGTTCCTACAATCCTTTGGCTGGAGCTGCTGACCCCGAGTGGGCTTACTTGCCCAAACTTCACTGGAGACTCCATCTCGACTGGTCTTGGCACCTCCGGCGGTGTACTGCAGCGTATCAGAGCCCAGTTAACGCCCTCAAAGAAAGGGTGCTGCTTTATCTCGGTTGCACCTCTCTTCACTCCAAGCCGCTGTTGTGGATCTTTAACAAGTAGTCCTCGGATAAGATCCCGGCTGGCGTAAGTGGTTGCAGGTGAGTCCGGAAATTTAAGCTGCTGCCCAACTACATTGAAAAGGGTTGCTCGATTCCCAGAGCCCTTAAATGGAGTTTTACCGTAGAGTAGTTCGTGCAAGAAAATACCAAAAGTCCACCAGTCCACTGCACTTCCATGGCCTTCTGCCTTGATGATTTCAGGGGCTAAGTATTCATGCGTGCCAACAAATGACATGGACCGTGCTGCAGTGGGTTCTGCAACTAGCTCAGGCAGTATGCCAGAGTGCAGACCGAGCTCTGCTCGTGGTTTTCCCGGATTATTTTTCTTACTTTTTTGACCAAAAATTCGAGGAAGAAAACATGATGGCTGAATACATGCTGATGTGGGCTCAATACACGCTGGCTGCACACAGAATGCAGCTCCTCGTTTAGAAGGATCAGAATCAGACCCACAAGTTCTTACTAAGGTTGGTGAAACTGCACATCTCAGTGACAGATCGAAGTCGGAAAGCATAATGTGGCCATCATCGCGAACCAGAACATTTTCTGGTTTCAGGTCTCTGTACACAACTCCCAACATGTGAAGATACTCGAGCGCCAAAAGAACCTCAGCTGCATAAAACCTGCGTTTATGAAATCAAAAGGTTATTAACTTCAGTATCATGAAACTATATTTCAGAATGTAAAGAGGTAAATAATATGGAAGGAAGCAATAAATTTCACAAAGCAGAGGTGAATCAATGGTCAACTGAAATCCAGTAAGAGAGTCGACGATCAAAATATAACAAATATTTTCAAGTGAAAAGGCAAATGTAAATTCCTGAAATGGGAGGTTTATCTTTTAACAAACAATAAATAAAAATTTCTCGAATGCAGCTCTCTAGATGCTTGGCATACATCATAAATTTTACAGAAGAAAACCTACTACATAAAATTAATAGGGTTGTGCTATGTGTACCTTATGGTACACATAGAGGTGTCCATAAGGGACACATGTGTCCCCCCTATTGGGGGGGGGTGGTACACATAGCATTTTCCAAATTAATATCAATCAGGAATAGTAAGTATGAGCTAACTGTCGATATCAACACACAATTATTAGTCTCAGACTTTCAAAGCTACTGCTACACATTGTTAGACGGTTGAACACGGTATTCTTTTTCCGGGTTATTGCAAATATTGAGTTCACATTTTCAATACTTCAAAAGTTTCTACTTTTCTCTTTTATCATGAAAGTAAACAATAAAAGAAAGGATCTACATTTCTCGTGTATCTGAAATGTAATGGATCACAATGAATTAATATACTAAATGAAACTTCATTGCGCATATTTGAGAGATTTCACTCATCAAGGGAGCAAGATGTAGCTTGGCCTTGCTGTTAATATTCTATCCTTGCTAAGACTTATGTCAGAAAATTGCAAAGCCTCAGAAGTTAAAGGTGATGGAATTAAATCGTAAAGTAGTAATTACATGCAAGAAAATAAATTTTTACTCTGCAAGTAATGTATATTCCCGAGTCAATCAAGGAACAAACTCAACAATAGCCTCTCTGTGACCCAATCACGCTACTTTATGAGTGATCTAAAATTACTCAAATAATTTAGCTACTTGCATCAAGAAGTCTTAATGGTATTACAAATAAGAGGTATGAGCAAGCTGATGTGCTTCACAGAATAAATAATTACCAAATTGGTCGCACATTTGAAGGATAGAATCTCATTCAAAGTGGAAATGATCAGGAATGAATTTTATTATCATTTGCTAAAATCAGATTTCGAGAATGATAGGCTCACAAATAAATACCAGGAAAAAGAATGAGTACTACATGAATGATGCAAAAGTAGAAGCAATAGACCTTAAGTTAATAATTAACCTAATAGATGCTTAATAATTCAAGAGAATGATAGCACTTACCGTGCAGCATACTCCGAAAAATGTTTCCC
Source organism: Fraxinus quadrangulata (assembly GCA_903798255.1). Lineage (NCBI taxonomy): Eukaryota > Viridiplantae > Streptophyta > Magnoliopsida > Lamiales > Oleaceae > Fraxinus > Fraxinus quadrangulata. The sequence goes on along the minus strand of CAIGRB010094299.1, from coordinate 17,745 downwards.
TGGTTGTCGTTGCCTCAGAGTATGCAGATCGCCGCCAGGACAATATTCCATGACCAAGCATGAGAATCTATCCGTTTCAAAATGAGTGTACAATGTCGGCAAGAATGGATGGTCTAGCAGCTGCAGGATTTCTCTTTCAGTCTGAGCCCTGGTCAATTTGTTCCTGCTTGCAAGAGATGCTTTATCCATTACTTTCATTGCAAAAAAACACCGAGTTCCAGTCAACTCCGAAAGATACACACTTCCAATATCCCCGCATCCAAGTCTTCTGAGCAACTTGAATTGATTCATGCCTAAAATACCATCACGTATTCGAATAGCAAGAATTGCCTTCCATCGAGGATCATTTCCTTTGTGAGGCTTATTTGCACTGCCAGTTATATTACTCCAGTTACTGTCATCACTAAGGCCACTGCTATCACTTGCTCGGCTAAGGCTAGTTTTAGTACTCTCAAGCGAGTCCCCTCGAATGCTCCCTTTTGTACTTTCGTAGTTTCTGTCCACACCAAGCATCCCATCACTCATTATCACATCACTCCGGTTTGTGCTAGTGCAGCTATTGACAATGCTCATAGCCTTGAAAACGCCAGTGCTATCAATACTACTGTGGGGGCTAACATTACCACTCGGAGGTAGTGAAGAATCCCATATACATTCATCTTTCTCCTCAGAATCCATCGGTAGACTTGCTTCAGTAGTATTTTTCAATGGATAAGGAACTGAAAATGGAGAGGAGACCATGGCTATGTCGTTAGACTCTGAAACCAAGCTCTCTGCTGGAGAAAGTAGTGACGGGCTTGGCTTTATACTTGGTACCCGTATTGAAAGATCTTCCAAAAATGGACCCTTCACAGACAAGCTTTTAGTGAAACGCTTTCCATTGCCATTTCTCTGACCAATAGGTACATATAACGGTCTCATCAGGTCCGTATCAATGGGCTCAGGGGGATGACTCACCCCATGGAATGAAGTTGAGCCACTTTCCTCAAACGAATCATCACTTAGCTTAAACGAAATACTATCAGGAATATGTTCTTCATTATCCATCAAAGAGTTCTTTCCTTTCCATCTTTGCACAAGTGCAGCCGAGTCCAAATGCCTAGAGCCAAGCTCAGTGTATGGATTCCTAGTCTCTTCTATTAACAATCTAGGCTGAGTAATTGTGACTTTAGTCATAACGGGCAACTCTTTGGGAAGTGGTTTCGCCTTGTGAACTCTTTCCATTTTTTATCACAAATACCATCACAAGTACGGAGTACCTCTCTCTGTTAGACACTCTGTATCGAACATGAAACTAATATCAGCAATCAATTCTGATTCAGTCAAATCCACTATTGAGGTTCTCAGGCCAATTATAAGAAATCAATTATGAAATTGCGTATATCACCTTCCCAACTAACAAAGTTTTTCCAAAAACATCACTGAAAATGGAAGCACAAAATCCTCAGGAACTCACCATATCAAAAGACAGTTCACAAAAATAGTCTGCAACCGTTAATCTTTCAAAACATTAAGAATAAATAAACAGAAATCCGTCAAATAATCAACAACCAAATGCAGCAAAATGCTCCATTTCTTCACATACATTAGCAAATGCTAAGAACTAAGTAAAACGTGTAAAAATGTAATTATACGCGTAATTATCAATTATATGCAAGAAACAAACAAATAAAATATGCAAAGAGAGAATCAAGTATTCCACGCAAATACCAGAACCCAAAAAACCAAAACCAAGAAAAAACTCGAAGCGAAGAGAATATCAAAGGGAACATTTCATTACCAAAGGGAAATGAGAAGACACACAGCTGAACGTTAATAGCTGCCAAAACGTAGTATTCAGTTACCACAAGGAAAAATCAGTATCTTGCACATTTGGGTCATCTAACAATCTCTGTAATATTCTTCTGTTGGTCCCAAAAGATTGTAATCTACCAAAAATCCATAAGAGAGAATAGTGAAAAATTGCGTGAAGAGAGGTGGAGCCACAAAATGTACATAAAGATAACTATTTTCTTGAATATCTGTGCACAAAGATTGCTGCTGCTTGAAAGGGGGTTAGAGTTAGCTTGGAAAATTGCAGATTGTTCACATTTGTTGTAAGCATAGAAGTGTGATTGGTGTGGTGTGGTGTGGTGTGGTGTGGTGAGGTGAGGTGAGGTGGGGTGGGGTGGGGTGGCGTGGGGATAGGGTAGCTTTTGCTTTATTGTTTTATGCTTTTGGAGGTGAGAATGGGACTTTAGTCATGTGTTACAGTGTGTATGTAATGACTGGTCGAAAGCAGTGAAGACGATAGAGATAAAGTATGGGCACACCAAATGAGACTATTGCCAATGCGTGACTTTAGGAGCTCTAAGGACAAAACTACCCTTAAAACTGTAATGCCATGAAATGTTGGAACTCAGTTCTCTTTGTGTTTCAGTTTTGTGTTTTGAGTTTTGAATTCATTTTGAGTTTTGTGTTTTGGGGGTGTATTTTGAGATTGTTAAAAATGTGTTCTTTTTTACATTTTCAAAAATTGTTTTCGAAAATAAAAAAAGGAAAACGTGTTCTCTCTCTCTCTCTCTCTCTCATCCCCTCTCTCTCTTTCTCTATATTCTTTGTTNATTTTTTTTCGTTTTCAAAAATGCGTTTTCGAAAACAAGAAAGAGAACGCGTTTTCACTATTTTGAAAATCGAAAATAGAAAACGACCCAAAACGGTCAAAGAGAATGGCCCCTTAGTATTTACTAATTAGAACACAAAAAGACAAAAAGTGGAGTGCGCAAAGGAGAGTGGCAATAGTAACAAAAGTTGTGGAGTTATTGAGTGCGGCCGGCAAGAAGTATTATGGGAAATAAAGGTGGGGACCACTTTAATTGGTGGCCGGATGGGACCCATCAGTGTTCCTTCTTTAGTTTACACATCTTTTCGCAGTAGAGAGGGAAAATGAGGCTCTCTTTCTCAACTTATTTTACATCACCAAGTCACCAACCCATATATGTACACGTATATATTAGGATAATTTGCATCATGGGTCTAAAATCTTTCAATTTTGTGGCTGAAGTCACAATCTTTTAAATTATTATACAGTATGAGGTCCCTTAAACGTTTCAGCCCAATTTAAAGAAGGGCAAAAAAGTCTTTTCTTATTATCCCCTTTTAAAATGATTGAAAAAGAGAGAAGGCAAGAAGGGAAAAAAAATAAGAAAAGAACAAAAAATATCAAAATTATAGGGGAGAATCCTCCTTAGTGGTATAGTCATGTAACCACTCAATGATGGTTATGCAAGATCGTGAGGGAGAAATTTCCCATGGGTAATCAGGGGTCTCTCCCCCTTGGTGCAATAGTGAAACCACCACGATGGTTTCGCTACACCATGGAAGGAAATCCCGCATGTTGTTGTTGGTGATTGAAGGGAGGGAATTCTCCCGTTGATGGTGCAATTGAGGGGTTGAGGTGAGAGTGGTGGTGAGGCGAAGATTGCAATGGACATATCAGAGCCCACTAAATTCAACAAGCAATTTGATCTAATTAAAACTAAAAAAAATTAT
>CAIGRB010094299.1:0-13952 GCA_903798255.1 Fraxinus quadrangulata | reverse complement strand
ATTCATGCACTTTCAAAGCACGCGAAGTTTAATCTTTATTTGTTCAAACGTGTCACCATTTTATAGTGCATGTTAAGTGATATTTCTCACATCGATTAAAAATAAAAATATAGATCAGCATATAAAGCTTCAACTACTATTCTCATATTAACACCTTGAATTCCATCTTAAAAGTTCAACATTATTAAGTGGAATAGTCCAAACTCTTATATGTTTGTCTATATTTTTTCTTTGTTCGATGTAGAAATTATCACTTAATATATCCTCGCAAGATGATAGATTGTTTGAACAAACCAATTTTGAAATTAGTGTACTCAATTTTTAGTCTTAATCGGATCAAATTGTTCGCTAAAATCTAATGAGCTCTAATATCATATTAAAACTTATAATTCCACCTTAAAAGACCAACATTATTAAGAAAATAACCAAAACTCTTATATGTTTCATCTTTATTTGATATGAAATCTATCTCTTAACATCATGGTGGTTGGGGATTCTCTTTTTAAGTTTTTTTTGTTTATCATTTTTTATTCTTTTCTTTTCTTTTTTCCTCTCTCTTTTTTAATCATTTCAAATGAGCTAATATGAAAAATCATTTTTGTCATTCTTTAAATTAGTCAAATGTTGGTTATGGAAACCGTTTGAGGTATCTTGTGCAACATATCAAAATAATGCATTGAGATTGACTGCAAAATTGAAAGTTTTGGAACCCCAAGACACTTATTTGAAAGTTCTGGGACCCTTGAAATAATTTACCCTATATAACGATCGAAGACGGATCAAGCCAAGATTACGACGTTATCCGTGATTGCTCTATCATCTATCAAGATGGTACTTTTGTCTCTATTCGTTGTATTCATATTTCACTTTAATTATATCTAGAGAAGGGGATGGGGACTGCATTGGCCTTTTGTTTATTTTTAAGATTATTATTTGATGAAAATTAGAATTTTGTGGACACGTCGGTTCAAATTGAAAAAGTGCTAATTCCTTCCGCACATGGTACTTAGGTTCCTAGGGCATGTTCCCTTTTTTTAACCCCTCGCCTCTATGCTCCTTTCTTCATGCGATCGCCCAATTTTCATTGAGATGTTCCCCACTCGGATAAAGTCTTGGTTTCTATTTCTATACAAAGATATGCTCATTAGATGAAAGTTTTTTACGACATTGCATATAGCTCTACAATAAAATTGACCCTTAAATATATTAAAAAGGGACAAATTTGCTAGATAAAAAGACAAAAAAATATGATTCAATTATGTAAAGAAAATTAAAATGTTGAACGATGATACTTCAAACATTAAAAGTTTATCGGTTGGCTACATGTATATTACAACTTATAGGTTTTTTTACCTGCAAATGATACAACGATATTTAATTGGGTTAGAATTTCATCTTAAAAAAAACATCATATACTTTCTTTTTTACGCCTCATCAATCTCAAAAATTGTGTAAATCACGATGGACAGACCATTTTCCAAAGTTTACTTATATTATTATTTAACCCTGCCCAACGTTGAATTTTTTTGTGTTTATGGCCGTTGGCAATTATTAGTGTTAATGATTTGGCGTACTATTTGATGTCGAATTGGATTATTTTAGTACAACACACTATTTTATTAATTTTTGTATCATACAATTTATCGCGATATTATAAATTAATACAAATAAATATTATATCGGTAATATGCCAAAAAAAAATACGAGTATTGCTCAATAATTTGTTTTCTTTTAATAAATGAATACATTATTTCACAACTACAACTCGATTGATTGTAGCTATATCAAAGAGTCGAGTCGAAAAAAAGACTCGAGTTTTTTTAGGCCTGACCCGAGTAAAGCCCGGCAAAAAAAAAAAAGACTATCGATTTTTTTGTTTTTATTAATATTAAGCTGCCTGCAAAGCAACTATCTACACTCTACAGATAGCTACCTAAGTTTGTAGGCAACTGTCTGAATTTGGAAAAAAAAAAAAAAATTCTTTTAAAACCATGGGCAGGCCGGGCTCGAGTCGACACCTCCACCGAGCCCGAGCCGACGAGTTTTTTTGCCATCCCTAATTGATTGTGTTGATAATCTTGAAGAACAACATTGATGAGTAAAGAGAGTGGCAACAACCGATATAGATTGCCATGGTGGCCATTGTCGACGACATTCTACTAGCAACTATCACGTATAATTTGTCCATGGTGGGCATTGACAATGCTCATTGATTGTGTGAAAATGGACCTTAGTCTTGCATTTTAACTATAAAATAATGTTATCTAACACTAATGGTATTAAAGTACCCGTTTATGTGACATTATGTGATATGTTCAATTAACGGTAAAATTATATGATTAATTTAATTGTACATACAAGTACAATATTGAGAGCTTAAAAACCTCGTAAATTTGCTGCGTCACAACAATCAATAACATTGAGATAATATACATATTATTATGGTTATAATGTTAATGTATTGATTGCACAATTATAATTGTGGAAAGAGGCCAGAGACAATATGGAACCATCAATCGCAAATTGGGGTTTGAAATGTTGAAAATCGCTTTTTACCCTTTTTCTTTCATGCATATAACCCTATAATTTCTTCCAAACGCAAATCTAAAAGCAATGGTGTAATGCTCTATGATGGTTAAAACATGTCGAGGAAGAAATCTTTCATCTTACCCTACATGTCTACAAATACAAATCATATACATACAAATGTCTGATATTGTAATCCGTACGCCAACAAAAACATGACATTGTTCAGTGTAAAAATTATATATTTACTCGAAATAGTTAATAAACTTAAATTTCACTTTACGTCTACATTTATGTCTTCCGTAACTCATAATAAAACTATTCGATGAAATAGATATCTCGAACCATATATTTTTCTCATTTCCTCATAATCGTATTCTTACTAGTACTGCTCTTATGCGAGAGATATGTAAGATTTTTGATTTCGTGTTTTCTCGATGTTGAGAGATAGAATGCAACTATTTTTTAATTCTACTTAAACATAAGATGATTTTAAAATACCACGGTATAAAAGAGAAGTCTTAGACTTTACAAATTGAATAATAGCGAACGAACACAATTGTGAAGTTCGAATTTTATTACGAAACAAAAAATTATGAAAATGGTCACAAGACAATAATAAATGAAAATAAAAGGGTTAAGATTGAGGAAAAAGACAGGTGAGAATCAGCCCCCGTTTGTCCCTATTTTTTTCCATTACATTACATTAATTTTTGTCTCTCTTCATTTCAACCACACATTCATCAAATAAAATAATATTACACACAAATCTAAAACTTTTCATTACTTTTCTACCACACATTCTTTCATTAATCACTATTCCAAAATTTTTCAACACCCCGAAATGGGGGCCAAACCGGGGCTCAATGTTTATGGACCAGCCATGCAAAGGACTAATAATAGAAGATAACAAATTGGTCTGTTTTTCACTTCCATTGAGGGCCAAAAATTGTAGCCACTCAGGACAAATTTTGTCTCAACTTCAACATTTTATATAGTATCATCAAAACGTATCCAAGAAGCATGCAACCAAATTTTAACACCTCTGGCTCCTAGACAAAGATTTTTGCGCAAGGCACGATAGATGTAATCATACTTAAATAGGAAAAGTCATGATTTTGTCGTATATTATTCTTTTTTAACTAAGTCTTGTTGACTTGTTCATGATCATTCGAACAAGAACCATGACTTCTCCAGTGAAATACACGTCATTTAGAACATACCTTTAAATTGCTACTTCCGGAAATTGGTATAGAATATCGACTTCTCGGAACAATCAAATAACTTGAGTTCGGATCAATTTTAGGTTAAATCGTTAAGTTAATGCTTGGATATAAAAGCCGATAAGTCCCGTCTGGTTCGAAAAAAACCTTTGTATTGCAACTTTCCGAAACATGAAAAGCGAATTGAATTGAATTAATATATAATATGTGGCTTCTTCAATATCAATCAATGATAGATGTTGCCAATAGGTGCACCGTACATACTTTGCCTTCCAGCTTTACCCTTGAATTGTCAAACACGTGTTCAACTTTACCCTTATCTCCTGGTCAACGAAATTGGTCCTTAAAAAAAGTTTGTCCGTGATAGTTCTCGAATAGGAGAAATTGCTAGTAGTTTAATATTCAGGGTCTCACACAGTTTGAATGAAAAAGGAGTTTTTCCCCTTCTTAAAATGTGTCTCAAACACATACTAAATTATTGGTCGAGTTTTCCTTATAAAATAACTATTGATTATCCCAAACTCGAACCTTTAGTGAGACAAGTTTGGTCAGCCGATCATCGGTCCACGACAAACATATCGTGTCTCTTAAGCCCACAAACATGTGACATATGATCTTTTTCACAATATTCGAGTTTTAATAGCCTGAACCAATTTGCAATAGTACTTGGGTGTATAGAAATAACTTTTTTCTTTGAAAGTATTTATTATCTTAATACAATTCATTATGTTACGTGGCACTAAACACAACCCTTATTTGATCTCCATTTTTTTTAATTACATTTTTCTCTCTTTTCTTTTTAATCACATATTTTTTTAAAAAAATAATATTACACACAACCCAAAACACTTTTCTTCATTTTTAACCACATTTTCCAACAATCTACTATTTCAAAATGTATTTTACTCAAAAAATGAAGCTCAAACAGCCCATAATATTGTAGTAAAATGATAATATTTATTAAAGAATAGTATGGGAAGATAATGGAGGGACGATAGATTTCGCATTTGTGTAACTTTTAGGTGTTAATGGGCACAATCATTTAGACAAGTTGTCTTGTGGGATCTCTCCAATCCCATGAAATCTCAAACTTTAGTGATTTAAATGATTAGGCCAAAGGTTTTGTACTAAAGTCATATCATATTTAACTATTTGTTGGCCATTCAAATCCTTCTTTATGAAAAAGGACAAACCCATATGTTGAAAGTTTGAAGAGTGGGCATTGGAATTAGGAAAAGTGATTGCAGTCAAATGTATGCGCACTTTCAAGATTCCTTTCTCAATTGGTTTTTAGTCCGCTAATTGTGTTTTTTTATTTATTGTATTATGATATGGGTATTAAATACAAATCTTAAATAAGTAATAATTTTTGTTACTAATCAACAAAGTAGAAGATTCCCATCTTGTCATCAGAGGAAATTTAGGTACTAATGGTGTCTTTGTCATGGAAAATATTTTAATTTAATATAGTAAAGCGCACCAAAAATTATTTTTCTAGGAGAAGTTTGGATCCGATGAGAAAGGATATTGATTGGTCTTGGTTTGACGTGGTTTGCACGTTACTAATTTCTGAAAGAGTTAATATCTTTATTAGCTAAATCTTTTCCTACCCTCTCTTCTGACTCATATTTTGTTTATTAACAATCAAAGAAGACATTCCCGACATACATATATTGCAACGCCTTCAATATCACACTTACTTCGTTTTTCATTTAATAAGCCATCAAATTTGTTGCTTTTTGATCTCCGGTTTCAATGGGAACTTAGGCTACAGAATTCGTGTATGCATTCAATAATATTCATGTTATGTGTTACTCTATTTCAAATAGTCATAATGCCCGTATTGTTACCCTAAGAAATCTAGATCTATTTATTTGGTATAGATCTACTTGTTATGTATGTCAAAACGAATAATCTATGCATTCAATGCATCTCGTCTTATGAAACCAAAATTTTGAATTTTAAGAGAACTAAACAAGATGGTGGAAACAATTACATGTACATGATTAGAGTATACAAGTACAAATTTTATGGTCATTAGGCTATTCCTGTTGAATGATTGAGGGGTGAGATGGAGGAAAGAGATTTTTTCCTATTAGGTTCCCCGCATGAAAGTGCTACCATCGAAGACACCGATTTTGGATTGAAAATCAATGAATCATTGCTTAGATAGAGATTTCGTGAGAACATCAGCAAATTGATATTGAGTTGAGAAATGAGATACTCCGAACAAAATGGTAGTGAATAGGAAAGTGTTCAATTCAAGAATGGAAACTGGGTCTGCCCGGAGATGAGTTGCACCAAGATTATCACATAGAAGATGCAGTGTAGTAGGAAGAGAAACTCCAAGTTAAATTCTGAAACCAGGCTAATTCTGTCACGGTTGAGGAAACAACTCTATAGTCGGCCTCGGTAGGACGAACCACTGGATTACCTCCAAGATGCAGAACAAGGCAGAAATGGAAGTGCAATCGTCACGATTACCTTCCGAGTCGATATCAAGTAACAATATCCATTTAGAGTTACAGTTCAATGAAGTTGAGTCGGAGCATGCATGTGTTGAGCAAATTTAGCAATAGAGTATGCAAGATCAGGTCTCACATAAAGTGAACCAAGATCACGGCCAGGTCCAACATTAAATCTCAATCCAGGCCCAACTGAATGATCAGGGAGCTCATTACAAGTTATACAATTGGCTGTAAAAAAGGAGTGGAAAGAGAGTTTAGCACCAATTGATATTATTACTCTATACCACTTTTTTTTTAGAAATTGTTAGGGTTAGTAAGAGTGAAAAAATAATAATAATAATCATATCTCAAAGTATATGACGAGGATCGAGTTGGACAAGTTTAGAAGTTCAAGGCTTTCCTTTGAAGTTCTTCTTTGTCCATTTCGACTTAATACAGTCTTGATTGAAAACAAGTAGAATAACTTATCAAACACTCAATTTACTTGCTCGTTGTCAAACTAATCACCCCTATTATATATATGTTAAAAGAAACCAAAAAAAATGCGAAATGGGCAGATAGCCTCTAACTAAATATGTCAATCTATATAATGTAATCGTAAATAATATGGATGGAGAATATATATATTTTACACAATTGATCTCTTGATAGATACAAAACTAATTTGCAGATGGTCGATTTTGACTCGAATAACATAACTCATTACATAAATTACATATACTATTTGTCTTTGTGAATTGCAATATATTAATTTTTCAACAGTTCTCTTACCATTTTTATCAACTTTTACAAAACTCAATAATTCTTGTCAAATTCATCACCCTTGGCTTTACCAATTAAGGAGCTATATATATCTAACCGTGCAATAAAAGGCATGCACATGCACGATTTGTAGCATGAGCTCTTTGTGCGAATTAGAATCATTTGGCTCGTTTGTTTTTGCTCTTTCTGTGAAGTGATTTCCAGTCATTTAAAAGGGGCATGTTTTTTCGACAATCATAGTCCCAACAAGTCTCGTGCTTATATCAACCTTATAACAATCCATTTAAGGACAAGGGATATCCTAATTTCTACTTAATGTCTTATAGATCAGTCCATTGTAGCGCATGGCCTATCTAGTATATGACTAAACTCACATGTGCATATATTGACGTAGATGTATGTATATATAAGGTTCTAAAATGCGTAATGTATGAGCATTACAAACATATGTGTACCTATACAAAGTGTATGCGTAATTATGTGTTTTTCAATTTTTAATATTTTAAACTAACAAATAAATAAAATAATGCATTTTTATTTTATTTTATACATATTCTTCAAATTTTCAACAAAAACGTGATATTGCTCAAAAGCATACTACAATTACTTAATAATCAATTCCGACCATTAGATTAGACACAACCATCAACTTAAAACACTCTAAATCTTGTCCAACTCTTTATCGATTCCAATCCAATCTCATTTTCTTCATCCAAGTCATCTATCGTGTTATTCGATGCAAAATCATCTTCATCGAGTTTCCTTATTTCAACTCGAAAATTTCTACTATCTCTTCTAGATGATAAGATATTATTGTCAACCTCATCTTCATATCACTACCATCAACAATTCAAAATTGTGTATTACTAGCTTCACGTGCTAGTAAAACTAGAGGAAGAAGGAGACTTGGGCTTGACGTAAATAGTTTATAACTCTACGATTTTTGATTTTTTGATTTTTTAAAACGTTAAAATCCTACATATTATTGTATATAATTCATGTGTTTGGGTGATTTTGGCTAATTTGATTTTTGGACTCAAGTTTCTTTTTCTAAGTTATAAAAATGGATTGGACTTTGCTAAGCAAATTTTGATACAATTTTTAACACAAAAGCATGTGCATTTTGATGTTTAAACATGCATGTGGTCAACAAAATATGTTGACTGCATTATCACGTGCATATCTCATGTGAAGCGTTTTGAAAAGGCCTCAAACGTATACGAGTATATGCGAAACATATGTGCGCATTTTAGAATAGTGCATACATATATACGTACTTGGGGGGTGTGTGTGTGTGTGAAGGGCTATGAATATACACATACGTATAGTTATAAACTTCGTTGGATCGTTGTTAATAGGGAGTAATGAATCAAAGAAATATGTTTTCTACATATACTCACACGTATAGTTATAAACTTCGTTGGATCGTTGTATATAGTGAGTAATAAATCAAAGAAATATGTTCTCTACATCCTCTTCATGCTACGTGTCACTTTACGTCTAGTTATAAACTTTGTTGGGTCGTCATAGTTGTCATTTTCCAAGTAGGTCAGTATAGGTACAAAATCAGAATTAGAAATATCGAAGCTCTCGTAAATCTCTCTCCATGGGTTTTCCTAAAAGTATTCCTTCCAGAGTCTCGTAGTTGAAACAAAAAAAAAAAAAATCTGCACTTGTCCCTATTGATGAAATATTAATGTTACCGTGTCAAAATAATCATTTTACACTTAATAAATTATTAGACAGAATTTCGACTTATAGAATGAACGGAATAAAACAAAATGATAATGGCCAAGACAAGAATTCGACAATTTCTAAGACGATAATGCCCCGAACTGGTGCTGACTGTTTTTCGACATTCGTCTTCCAAAATACAACGATCTCGACTTGTAATATTACACAAGACCTGGCGAACATACTAATATTTTGATCTCTCTAAAATTGGAGGACTTAAATGCACGAAAATAATATTCTGGATTAAAATGCACAATATGTAATAATGCATGACAAAATGACTATATTTTTGTAGGAAAGAAATCAAGAATAATTTTAGAATGAAAATTTTTTCATATGAGGACCTATTCGTAGAGTAAAATATATATTAATCTACTCGTAGAGTAAAATATATTCGGCCAAATAAATCTTTTGTCCAACTAACGGGGACCCACTTAAATAATTGGTCAAAAGTTGATCAAACCAACTAATTAAACCATTTTTTCAATAATCTCTCACATGAATGGAAATTAATGCACAAAACTATGCAGACCCTATATAGAGATCGACGGAAAGTTATTGCATTAAGATATGTACCTATATGGATTTAAACCTTCCGTATTAAAATATTATTGAATTTATTTGGCTAATCAATGAACGCGATGTCTTGAACTGTCAGCCGTTGGTGTAAATCAAGACAATAGTATCAACACAATAACCTCACTAACATTTTCGAGTTCTCACTGTTGTATTCATTTTGGCATTGAACAACTCTTGAATATTATAAATGTTTTAGATAATTCATATCTTTGAAACATTCTCATAATAGTGGACATAATTCACACTTATTTATGAGATCTCCTATTAAGAGTACATGCTATACTCCACTTGGATAATCTAAGATATAGAAATTATTAAAAGTATAATTTAACCTAAAATTTTCTGCAGATAACATTTTTTTTATCATAGGAATGGATAGGAGTTAACTCCCAAGTGTTATTTGAATATTTATAATTTAGTTGTCTCATTGAACCAAAATTTTGGGATCTCCAATCAACAAAATTGGGTTATTATTACAAGATCCTTACGTAGTAAGCTTTATGTTCATTCTCCTTGATAGACAGTATAATTGATATCTTGGTAAGCCTTTAATAAGTAGACCTGCAAGATTTTCTCTAGATTTTACATAATCTATAGAAATAACACCATTTGAGATTAAATGTTTAATTGTATTATGTTTTCGACGAATATATAGAGACTTACCATTATACATGCTACTTTGTGCTCTATTAATAGCTGACCGATTATCACAATGCATACTGATTGCAGGCACATGTTTAGGCGAACATGTAATATTATCTAAAAAATTACAAAGTCATTCTGTTTCCTATCCAACTTTATCTAAAGTTATGAATTCAAATTTTATTGTGGATCGAGCTTTACATATTTGTTTAGAGGATTTTCAAGATATGACCGCACCACTAATGAATTTTGAGTTTTTTATATCTAATAATAATATCCAATTAGCATCACGTATATTTCTAATACAATCAGATATCTAGTATATATAATCCAATATTTGAGGTGTACCTAGATAACTAAGAACCCTTATCAATGCCTTCCAATGGTCATTATATGTGTTACTTGTAAATCTACTAAACTTGTTCACTGCATATATTATCCGGACGATGGCAGTTTTTAATTTACATTAAATTGCCTATTATAGGTTCGCCTCTATATTTGGCCAAATGTAAACTTAAGTCTACTGAAATTTTAACTGGACTTTCATTATATATAAGAAACTTCTTAAGTACAGTCTCAATATAGTAAAATTGGAATAAAACAAGTCTTTCAAATGTCGTGAGGATTTTAATTCCTAATATTACATCTGCAATACCCATATTTTCATGTCAAAATATTTTGTCAACATTTTCTTGGTAGTTGTTATGATATCACGATTGTCATCCATAATTAGCATGTTATCAACATAGATAACGATTACATATGCATTTGATGTGGTTTTAATATAAACACATTTATTACACTCGTTAATTTTAAAATCATTTGACAACATGGTTTTGTCAAATTTCGCATACTACTATTTTGACGCTTGCTTTAATCTGTATAATGACTTAACGAGTTTACATACCACTTTCTCATGTTCAAAGCAATGAACCTCTCGAGTTGTTCAATATAAATTTCTTTTTCTAGTTCACCATTTAAGAAAATTGTTTCAACGTCCATCTCATGAAAATCCAAATTATGCAATTCTGCGATTGTAATTAATACTCTAATTTTATTATCCTTGTCACATATGAGTATGTATCGAAAAAATTAGGACATTCTTTTTGTTCAAATCGTTTAGCTACCAATCTGACCTTATATGTATATCAATTGATCCATCAGTCTTTATTTTTCTTTTGATAATTTATTTACGACCTAATTGTTTGTTACGAGGTGGAATATCTACCAATTCTCAAGTATGATTCTGCATAACAGAATTAATTTCATTATTAACGGCATCTTTCCAGAATGGAGCTTCTGGAATTGACATTGCTTGATTTAATGTCCTAGGTTCATTTTTTAACAAATAAGTTAAAAAAATCTAGGCCAAAAGATGTAGATATTTTGGTCTTTTTGCTACATCTTGGTTGTTTATCACTTTGATGATTACTAATGCAGTATCATAAGTTCGTTTTTATGAACTTTTCTCTTTTCTATCTTTGCAAGGAAAAATGTCTTCAAAAAATATACAATTCCTATATTCAATTATAGTATTTTCATATACATTTGGAATCTCAGACTTGTGTACGAGAAACTGATAAGCACTACTGTTATTAGTATATCCAATGAATATGCAATCGATGATTTTCGGCCCTATTTTAACTTGTTTAGACTTTGATACTTTTACCTTAACAAAATATCCATACACTTTTAAGTATTTATACGAAGGTTTATGACATTTTCATAACTTATAAGGTGTTTCGTTTCTACTTTTATTTGGTAATTTATTTAGAATGTGGTTAGTTGAGATAATTACTTCCCCTACAAATTTTGAGGTAAATCAGAACTAATCAACATAGCATTCGTCATTTCTTTAAGAGTATGACTTTTGCGTTCACCAATGTCATTCGATTAAGATGAATAAAAAGCTATAGTTTTATGAATAAAACCAGAGCCTGAACAAAATTCTTCAAATAATGCTCCATATTTTTCACCTCTGTCATTATGGACAATTTTTATTCGTTTGCTAAGTTGATCCTTAACCTCATTCTTATACTACTCAAATGCTTTAATTCATAAATATCACTGTGAATTAGTTTTAGATTATTTAAGTTCATTTCAACTGAATGAAACAGTGTTTTGGTAATTTAGCCTATACACAACTTTTGCATCGATGATTTTGATCAAATGAAATAAATGTAATAAATCTAAACTTATTAATTTACGTAAAGTATTAACATTAATACGTTCTAATCTATCGTGCCATAAATTACAAGACTCGATCGAGTAAGTAGAAGATTTATTTTTATTAATGTCAAAATCACGATGTACGGGCATTATATTCATTTTGGATAGCCCATTGACTAAGTACCCCTTGCCACAAATATATCATTTTTGGTGAGTACAAACTTGTCAGACTCAATTACTAGCCTAAACTCATTTTTGCTTAACAAAGCTTCAAATATCAAGTTCTTGCGAATATCAAGAATATACAGCACATCGATGAGGGTTACTTTTTTACCGGATGTCATCTTTAGCAATATTTTATCTAGACCAACAACTTTTGATGCATCGAGTTGCCCGTGAATAGTTTTCATTCATTGATAGGAGTGAAAGATAAAAACAACTCCTTATCAGCACAAACATGAAGAGAAGCGCCAGTGTCTATGAACCATCCACTCGGATTGTTCACTATGTTTGCTTCAAATACAGCAGCTGAAAGCATTAATTCAGACACACCATTAGACAATTGGTCTTCTTCGGTCAAGTATACTTGGTCCTTTTTGTTTTGCTTTTTCCGTCGACAGTCCTTGTAATGTGATCAGATTATCGCAGTTATATCAATCTCTTTTGAATTTTTTGACATTGTTCTTTTGCTTGTTATTAACCAAGTGCTTCCTTTTTTTACTAGTATTTGACTCTACCAAATTAACTTTAGCCTCCATTTTTAGCTTTTCAGATTTCTTCTCAGAATTTCAATTATCTTTCTTAATTCTTAATTTCACCATCAGATCTTCAAGTCTCATTTCCTTACATTTATGTTTTAGATAGTTCTTAAAATCTTTTCACATTGATGGTAATTTCTCGATAATCGCAGTAACCTGAAATGACTAATTGAACTTCATAAATTCTACATATATCTCGTGCAAGATAATTTGTAGCTCTTGGACTTGATTCATCACTGTTTTAGAATCTACCATTTTGAAGTTTAGGAATTTGTTTACAACGAATTTCTTTAAGGCGGCATCTTTCATTTTATACTTCTTTTCCAATAATTTTCACAATAGTTTAGATGTCTTGTTCGAACTGTATACATTGTATAGTGTGTTATTAAGACAATTGAGGATGTAGTTTCTGCACAAAATGTCACTATGACTCAATGCATTGAATGCTGCTCTTTTTTTAGGATCTGTCTCTTCTTTCTCAGCAGTTGGAGTATTTTCACTCAAGAATTTAGCCAAATTCAGAGTTTTAAAATAAAATAACATTTTCTATTGTCATTTCTTAAAATTCACTCACATGAATTTTTCTGATTTCTCCCCGTGAGTATTGTTAGATGGTACGATAGATATAGTATTACTTGCCATAATCTAACAAAATTTCAAAATGTAAATTAGCACATAAACAAGAAAATTATCATCTTAAGATTGTTGATGAAATATTGATTTTACCGTGTAATAATTTATATTCAAAATAATCATTTTACAGTTAATAAACTATTGGACATAATTCCGATTTACAAAATGTACGGAATAAAACAGAACGATAATGGCCGAGGCAGGAGTTCGACTTTTTCCTTAAGATGATAATGCACCACACTGGTGCGACAGTCTTTTGACACTCGTCTCCCAAAATACAATGATCTCGACTTGTAATAATAACACTCTAACTAATTAAACCAATTTTTCAACAGTCCCAACAGTAGAGGTTCTTGTCCCGAGGCTGATTTATAATGTGTGCAGCAATTATCGAATCTCATGTTACTCATATCTTCTAAAAACTAAAATACTGTACACCGCTACTAAATTACTCATTA
>CAIGRB010094285.1:222855-232984 GCA_903798255.1 Fraxinus quadrangulata | reverse complement strand
TTAAGCTATATTCCGCACATTAAACTTCAATTATCCATATTTGTGAATCAAAATAAACGTGTAAAAAAGTCCTTACCACAGGACATTAAAAAGTAGCATAAAACTAGCACTTAAAAAAAGAAGTTTCGTGAAAACTAAATATAGATCAGGAAAATTGCTATAAAATATCAAGAATCATGCAAGAACCAAGAGACATGTACACAAGATCAAGTATGAAAAAGTTCTATCACACATCTTGAGTACAAGACAAGATTTACAATTATTTAACATATCCTAATCCATTCAAAGAAATGAAGGCGTGTATAATTGCTAAACATAAAAAATAGACAAGTTCTGATGCATACAAGTGTATCATGTAAGAATCAATACATCATACATACTTGTGAGTTCAGCAACTTAACAGTATTAAGTGTTCATGAGAAACCCAATCAAACGAAAAAAGAACATAATGGGGTTGAGACCTGCTATTAGAATTTTAGCAAGAAACCATAAAAGTTTTGAAAACTTGTGTCACGAGCATAAACTAAAATGGATAAGATAAGAAATGAACTGCTAAGTGGGATGAATGCTCATATTATAATGGATAAGATAAGAAATGAAGTGCTAAGTGGGATGAGAATATATGCCACCAGCAAGTGGAGATGGCACTGCTTGAAGATAATAAGGGAATGATGGCTTTGGTAATCAAGACATGTTCTTGATGCATTCAGTAGAACATATCAAGAGAGGGAAGATAGGCCAAAACTGACACGGCTGCTTGTAGTTGCTAAGGATCTAGTTGCTTTAGACGTTTCAATAGATCTAGAACTAAATTGACAGAAGATGCAAAAAGGGGCCCACAAAGTTGATCTCAAATTTATTAAAACCGTGCTTTTTTTTTTTTTTTGTTGTTGGTGGTGGTGTGACAACACACCATAAAAATAAAGTCACGCAAACTTTAAAATTCACCGGTAACAAATCATAACACGACCATGAGAGAAGGCACATAGGAAACATAGAATTGTTCGAGTTCAAAAAAAAATTATTAAATGGTTATTCATTTTTCATTTTTTACACCAATTAGGCCTTCATATCTGAAGCCATAGGTCGTTAATTTTCTCGTTATCAGTGTTTTTGGCCTGTCACATATGATCGTAGTGACGTCGAGATTTAATTCTATATTCTCTCTACGTCAAAACTTCACTAGCACTAAATCCTGCCTGCTGATTTAAAATTAAACACATTAGTTACTAGCATTAAAACTCCACTTGACCAGAATTACATTTCATTTCCATTTTTAGTGATCATACATGCTTCAGTTGATTATTTGACCAAAACTTAACCCCATAGCTAACCACATTACAGCAAATACGAGAGAAATGGATCATTGGAACAACAAGTCTGCATCATAAAAACCATAAAACAGCTTGCATAAAGCAAATGAATCTTTGGATTAATTCGATATAGATCAGTCGAACTCTGAAGCAGAATTCACAACAAATTGACACTGATTTATGTTCAAAAGATTAGCAAACCTACAATTCATTACTAGTACTAGATCTAATTCCCCAAAACACTCTTATATTGGGGTAGCAAAAAAGTCGAATAACTCGTCGGCTCGACTCGTCAAAGCTCTGCCCAGGACAACTTGGGCTCGTTTCGGGACAAGCACGAACCTGAGACGAGCCAGGGTTTGCCCGTCGAGCCGGGCTACTAACGGCTCGTGGGCAAAGTTGAGCTCGTGGGCTCATAAAAAATGTGAAAAAAAGTAAAAAATTAAAAATTAAAAAAAAAAACTCGTGGGGTCGGCTCGTGTGCTCACAAGCTCGTGGGACGAGCCGAGCTCATGCCACCACTACTCTTACAACTATACCAATAACAAAAAGTATAAGAAGAAAAATGTCATTTTAAATCCCAGATCCAAAAATCTCATAAGTAAACCCACAAAGACAACTACATTTCATTGAAAATGAACCCAGCTATTAATTCAAATCAAATGTTAAAGAGTATAAATCAACATAATGCCAGCTACCCAAATCTAAATATCTTACAAAACTCCAATTCACAAAAAGCACACATTTCATTGTACCAAAAAATCAAGTGTATACCAATATATCGTTATTGGCCGGCAGTGTCCCAAATGTGGGACTTGACTACTATATGATTGATCCGGATGTTTCTAGTGGCAAATTCAACATCGATGGTCGACTTTGATTCGAGACTGAACTCATTTAGACTGAATCTCGATAATAAATTCGATTTTCCAACACCCAAATTGTCGATCAGCACCCCCTTGAACAAGTAATCGTAGTCATCTTCCACTCTATACGCATCCATTATTACTTCCTACATTCAATTAAGACTCAAAAAATGAGCACACGAATTTTAAGATTTTTCTGTTTAAACGAGCCACCATCTTGAGGACGTGTTAAGGGATAAAATTTCACATCGAATAAAAATGAAAATATAGAGTAATTTATAATTATTTGGACTACTCATTTTAATAAAATTAACATTTTAAGATGCAATATCAAATCTTAACATGATATCAGAGCCCATTAAATTCTAATGAGCAAATCGATCCAATTAAGACTAAAAATGAGAATGCGGATTTCAAGATTGGATAAAATTCAATATCCAATAAAGATGAAAATATAATTTAATTTATAAGGATTTGGACTACTTCTATTAATAAAGTTGACATTTTAAGATGGAATCTCAAATCTTAACAGTATTGAGATTTTCCTTTGGGTGCGTTGATCTAAAATCAAGCGTAGCTGTGTAGATGATTCCAAAGAGCGATAAAGAAGATGTTTTCTAAATTTTCCTTTTTCTTTTAAATTGAATTTTGTGCAAATTCCATTTAAAAATCTCAATGTACAATCAAGTTTCATAAATTTAATAAGAATTCTTTTAAAAAGTTACGTGCATTTTCAAAGTTGTTTAAGAAATTGTTGTCCACTCGAGCGAAGAACTGATATCGAGTCATGAATTTAGCTCGATGGGAGAAATTTGGTCCACCAAGGCACGAGTTTTAGGATTTAAAACACGCCCATATATAGATAAGAACTCTTTCACTTCAATGGGGAAAGTCTTTTGGAGACAAAAAAGTACCACAAACTCTTAAGTTCTTCATTAAACATTTGGGTTTTTTGGGGATCAAAGAAAGAAGAAGAAAGATAATCATTCAAGACCAATTGAAGAGATTTAACAGTTGAAGTTTAGTTTTCTATTTTTGTATTATCAATTGAGAGTGAGTTAATGTTCAAAAATACACGTATATATGCTTATGCTCGGGATGTTTTGAAAACACCCCGCATATGAGTGCACATGATAATCGCTTAAAAGCTAAAATGTGCACGTATTTGTGTTAAAAATTGTCTAAATTAGCTTAACAAAGTCCAACCAATTTTTAAACTTAAAAAAAGTAATTTAAGCCCAACAAATATCAAATTAGTCCAAACTATCCAAATTCATGAATAATATATAGCAATCTATAGTTTTTGATGTTTAGAAAAGTAAAAAATCAAAATAAATTTTTCGTAAAATTGCAAACTATTTACACCGAGCTCGAGCCTCCTTCTTCTTTGATTTTTCTCTAGTTTCACAACTGAGATGTTCATCGAGTTACAGAAACTTGAAGGAGAATTTTTTTCATTTTTGTATTGCTCGCCCAATTAGAACCTTAAATGTCCATTTTTCTCCTCTGATTTTTAGTTTGAGGGACTAATATTTATCAAACTCATCAATCTTTAGGTTATAATGATTTTAAAGGTTCTAAATTTTTCATCAAATTTGATTCTTGCTTTAATTTACTAGGAGCCAATGGGGCAAAATGATTCTTTCATGGCATCTAATTATATTTCTAAAGATAATAAACAGAAAAAAAAAAAAAGTTTTGGCAACATTGGATGGGAAACTGAAGTTGTTAAAGATGATAATAAACCTAATAATGTGACATGCACATCGTGTGATAAAGTTACATGGGAGAAAAAAATGTATTTTAAAAATAATGGAAATCAAATAGGGACTTTGTACTAATTTTTTTTCTTCGATTATTAGTTATTGAACTTTTGTTAATTTATATTTTTATTAAATGAATTCAATGCCCGACTATACTTGAATCATGTATCAATCACGTGATTACTTTTATTCGAAGTAACTATACTTTCACTTAAATCTTAATTGTGTTAGTATGCTTCAATTTGAGTCATCTACTCGTGTTGACACCTTATTTTAGTCAACGTGATAGAATTGGACAAATTACAGACAAAACTTAAGTCCAGTAACCTAGTTGACACAAATATAAAATATAATGACTCAGTTGATATTTAGATTCGATATCCAATTGAATATAACTGCAGAAATTCCCAGTCAGTTTCCCGTCTTCTTGAGAGAGATGATACATAATTGTGGATCCTTGTTTGTTCAATGGAGGCCATGTCACGTGCGAACAGTATGCTTGGCTTCTCCGTCTACAGCTGGTATTAAAACAGAGCATCTTCGACAGCAACTCGATCTTCTTCATAAAGAAGCTGAAAGCACAAGAGCCAAAGGTAAAAAAATTTATTGCTTAATTATGTCAAAAATAGAATTCTATTTCATTTTCAATTTTTGGGTTTCTTTATTGCTTTTGGTTAATTGTTTTTCGGATAGTTGAAGAAAGTTAAAAAATTCGCCCCGATAAGGTTTTTAACAATTGGGATTTTCTTTATGGCTAGTGGGCTTCCTGCTACATGTATTAATTTCTTGCCTATATATATAATGGGAATGCTAGATTTATGATGAACAATTTTCTTGCAGATACAAAAGGTGTATACACTTTTAATGGGTATCCTAGATTTCGTTTCAGTGGTGTATATATATAGTCTATAGACAATGGCAAAATGTAAATGGTTAGGGCGGGGCGGGGTAGGTCTGTTCTAGTTTACTGTATGGTTTGTATTGATGTATCTTCACTTGGCTATGTCGATTGCATTCTTTTGCATGAAAAGGCAATTGTTGTGTCATTCTGCAGTCTACAATATTGAACAATTATCTAACAAGGGTTAAAACGAAAATGCCATAGATGAAGGTTTGATATAAGTTATTGATAGGAGTTGTTTTGGAATTGCAGAATTTTATCTTGTTCGTTTTCCGCCCGGTGTCAGAGTGGTTTTAAGCAATTTTGGACTGAAGTTGGGTATAAGTGCTATCTAATGCAGATTAATTTACTTGGCTTTCATGTCTAACTGCAATGGTTTTGGAAGTTGAATGCATCTGAGAGATGTAGACTTGAATCACCAAAAATGGATTTTCTTAAGGATACTGAGAGATTGTGGTACTTTCGACAGACTTTCCTCCTTACTTGGGTTTGTTGATAGTTTTATTTATTCGCTTGCAGACTTCTTGTAGGAAACAAATCTCCTTGGTCCTCTATTCTACATTCAGTTATTCGACGAATGTGTTGGTTTCCAGAAAAACAAACATAAGAAAGTATTATATTTTGGTTTAACTACCAATGGAAAAAACCCGGCTTTAGGAGATGAACATAACTCCTTATGATTCAAGTTAGATACTAACCCTGCTTTATGGTTTTGGGTAAACAGAATCTATTTTGTTGATGGCAACATTTGCTTTTGGACGGATTTATTTCATAATAAATGATAAACTGATGAAAACTGTTTCAGCAAACAATGTAAGATTGAGGCTGATGCGGTTGTCTGAAGCAGCAGAGAAGCTTCGACGACAAGCCTCCGTTAGTGTTCAAACTGGAAAGGAAAATGATGCACGGGAGTTGCTTTTTCAAAAGAAGAAGGTTATGCAAGCCATGGAGAAATCAAAGAGTCGGATTGAAGTTCTTGATGAGCTTGCAATGAAACTCAATGAGGTATAAATGCCTGTTACTTTTTACTCATTTGTATTTCAGTGAAACAGGGAACTTGTAGCCATGATTTTAAAAAAATGATGAGATTCCAATACTTTTCTCCATGTCATTTTGGTCTTTGCATTATTATAAAACATTGACTACTTCCAAAGCTTTGGTGACACTAAAACTCACCCAAAATAAGTACATAACAATCTAATTTTGGAGATACAGATTGGTCATTGTGTTGTACTCTTAAGTACATAAATAAAAGAAAATGGACGCATGAATTTGTTGTTCAAGGACTTGGAAATGCAATTATGGAATGAGTGATCTTTTTCGTTTTCACTATGAGGACCTTAGATGACTGAAAAGTATAAGCCACAAGGAAACGAAAATAGCTTTATTAAGTTCAACAATTAACACAGATTTGCATATTTTTTAATCAACGTGTGCGGGGGGCGGGCGGGCTTTGTGATAATACTAATTACTATAAAAATTTTGTCTGTTAATTAAAAGGTAGTCAATTTTAGTTTCAAATGCTACAAATTTTTGCAAGGTTCACTGAGAAGACAAGATGACATGAATTAATTATGTAGTGCTTAAAGGTTTTATACTCTCTCGCTCAATATATTTCTTTTCCATCCTAGTCCCCTTTTCATTTCTGCACTGAGGTAGATGGCTAGAATCCTCTTCCTTTACCGTCCATCATCCCTTTCTGGTATCAGGCAATATCAATAAAGGAAGGTCAACTGATTGGAAATGTTGCTTTAGATCTTGAAGTTGGTGAGCAAGAAGCCCCTAGTCCCATTCGTATTGTATCTTCTAAAGAGGAAAACTTGAGCATGTCAAATGAAAATCAAGACTTGGAATCAGATCCCCCAAAATTTGTACAGAATCAAGAACCGTTAGTTGTTTCTGCAAGTCAAGGGGATCTTTATGCTGAGAAGGTTGAGAACAATTATGAGGAATCTATCAATTGTAATGTGCAGAATGAAGTTAACTATGAACACAATGTAAATGAAATAACCTCATATGAGGACTTCATGTGTCACCTGGATCAACTGCTAAACAAAATGCAAATGGAACTTCAAACATTTTTGAGGTTTTCAGCCTTAATACTAGAAAGCGAGGAAAAGCCTGAAAATTCTAAGGTCCAGCATGCTATGGAGATTCTTGAGGGTATTCGTCATGTTAGAGAAAGGTAGTTTGTAAACCAGCTAAAATATTGCTGAATTTCTACTTATGCCTTGAGTTCATGCTACAAGTATATCTACATCAATTGTTTGACTATCCAATATTTGTATTTTTGCAGAATTGCAAGCATCACACAGGCAAAAGTGTCATTCGAGTAAATTACCATTTGACTTGTGCAGTTCCTTCAGCAGGTGAAATGATTAAGGAAAACTACATTTTATATCTAGATTCACAGTTCTGCATTGGAAAATTTGATGCGTACATAAAATGAAAAGATTAATGTAAGTGTGGGTATATATGATGAGCAAAAAAATTTCTATCCCCCTTTTTTGGCCCTTTTTGAATGAATAAGTTAACCAGTTTTTTGCTTATCTTCATCTATTTTTCATTAATCCAAGTAGATTTCTTTTTTCTTTTTTTTCTTTTTTTTTTTTTGACCTTTATCTTCTCACAGAAAGAAAAAGTTTATCTTCTAAAAATCCACGATTTGCCATTAATTCTGCATGCAATATTATGTCATCAGTGGCATATATAATACATGATTTCTTGTTGTATATTTGCCAACAAATTGATGCAAAGTTGAAATTAAATTTTCTTGAAAATTCAGCACTTTCTTTTTATAATTTTATGTCTCATATGATAGATGTTGTAAAACAAGTCAATTTGCCATAACCTGGTTACATAACTTATACAACTTGTTATAAATATTAAAGTCGAGAAAATATGACAAGATGAAAAACATCACACAAGAACACAAGATTTAACGTGAAAATCCAAATTCGAGAAACCCACGGACAAAGGTTGAGAATTCACTATGATTAATAGCAAAGAAATACAAAATGATCTCGCAAGACTCCTAAACTATCTTAAAATACGCGAGTCTCTCTCTATAATCTAGATCTTCTCATTTTGATATTCTTTCAATGTTATACAATGTTTTGCTATACTCTCACAAGATTATCAAGGTTATACATCACGTAGAGTATATATAGGAACTCAACGTAGAGTATATATAGGAACTCATTACAAGTATTTTAGATAAAATACAATTCAAGAAACAAATTAGAATCGAAAAAGGACTCTCCAGCAGAAACACTATTGCTAGAACGCCAAGCGAGCGCTAGACAGGCACCAACTTTCTACTCCGTTTTTCACCCCTGATGCTCGAGCGCCAAAGCTAGCAGATAGCTAGCGAAATTACAGCGACTTTTTCTCCCCAATCCATAATTTGATTTCTACAAGACCAGTTAAACAAAAACTCCAAAACCAATCTTCGATTATCCAAGGTTCTTTTAGCAATCAAACTTTTAATTCTTGATGAACTTTGATCCCTATTTCAACCAAACTCCCAAACTAAGAAAACTCGTATTCCCTTTTATCAATTAGCCAACCCAATCCTAATCCCAATATGAATTTGGATCATATTCCAACAATCTCCACCTCGACATAAATTTCAATGCAAGGAATGATTCTTCAAGCAATTCTCCAAACAGAGTACTCAAACTCCACCTCTTCTACCATTCCTCTTAGGGCATATTCAGCAACTGTGGACAAAATACAAGCCATGCTTACCAACAGAACTACTTTGGGCCTCAAACCTGTTTGAATCATACTGTTCACTTCCACTCCACCTGAGTTGTCAACCTACTCGAATCACCACAACCAAAAGATCATCAAGATCAAAACTAGCTCCACTTGCTAGGGCAGGTTCTTCAATATCATTGCTCGAATCACCACGAGCAACACAATCACAACCAACACTAACTGAGTTATCGTTTTCGAACGATAAGTTGCAGCTACATCCAGAGTGATCGTTAAAACTTCCAAAACATATAATTGGGACTTTCTATGTTCCTTCAGAACAATAAACCCTTTCTAACTTTCAGAACTCTATATCCACCGGTATACGTGTACCCTTTTGAATCGAGAGTATTCAATGAGATAATATTTATGTTCAAAGTAGGAACATGTCTCACTTAACCAAGTATTTGACCTTCCCATCAAGCATATTGATTTTGACCTTACCAATACCAATTATGTTAAAAGATGAATTATTTTCCATCACCACAAAACCCCTTATAACAGTTTCACATGTTGAAAACCAATTCCGATTAGAATACATATGAAAAGTGTACGATGTATCAAAATATCTAATCCTCATTAGGTTTGGAGTCACCATTGAAAATTACCAATAGATCTCCATCTCTTTCGTCTTCTTCTACAAGACCAGTTTCACTAAAATTATCAATCTGTACATTCTATTTTGTAGCAAAAAATTTATTCCTATCCTACAACATCGGGCAATCTGTCTTCTTATGTCATTTCTTTTTGTAGTAATGACAGACTATATCACTATCATTAACCTTTGACCTGCAACTTCCATGACCACTGAAATCCCTTTCCCAAACAACAAAACCTTGTACCTGAGCCTCCGATCTGATGACTAGCCGTTTCATTTTCTCTATAAAATAAAGCACATCATAAGCCTCGTAAATGGTGAGAATATCTCGACTATTCAAGATGGTGTCCCTGAATGTAATATATGAAGCGGGCAACAAACATAGCAAAATCAATCCTAATCCTCTTCATCGTACTTGACCTCCATGAAATTAGCGATGATTTCCTTTAATTTAGATAGATGATTTTTCAAAAATCCACATTTTGTCATGCGATGAGAATATAAGCGTTGTTTTAGATGCAATTTGTTGATTAGACTCCGAGTCATGCATAACTTTCAATCATTGATGAACTTTGATCCATATTTCATCCGAACTCTCAAATCAATAAGTCTCTTGTTCCTTTTTATCAATTAACCTATTGAATCCTAATCTTAATAGGATTTTTGGTCATACTCCAACAATAGAGAAAATTGAAATTAAATAGACATAATCCATAAAATTTTCTTTATTGTTAAACAATTGATACCAAAGATTTTGGTCTACAGGTGGTATAGACTTTATGCACATGTATGCTCTTTTTATAAATTGGGAACAATGCAGAATTAATGTAGTTAGAAAATACAATTTCAAAATTAAAAAAAAATATGTTTTAAAGTTTCAAAAATCAGTTCATAATTATATTTAATTAATTAAAATAAATTGTTAAAAA